>JAGXJF010000010.1:0-86075 GCA_019208055.1 Stipa capillata | reverse complement strand
CTCGCCAGCGTGTCTTGCGTATCGCGCTCCCAGCGAGGCTCCTCCGGCGACGTTGTCTTGCGTATCGCGCTTGACGCCGGGGGTACACGGTGACGTGTTCATGTGCGAACAGCTACCTCCTCGAAGACCTTTGCCACCCCTTTTATGAACTCTACCCTGCCTTGTGGTTGAGGTTGCCGCTTGGGCGACCTTCTTTGCAGCTTGGTTGGCCTTCGTTGCAGCTCATGCAGCCTTCTTAGCCTCTCGGGCCACCTTCTCAGCCTCCACCATTTTCATTTGATCTTTCCAATGCGCACAACTTCTCTTCTTCGTATTCTTGTGCCCTACCTCATGACAAACCGAACATTTTTTGGGGACACTATCCTCCACAAAGAAATCATCTCTTCGAGATCACTTTAGGGGACATTCGTTACTCATTCGATCCATGTCCATCTTAAATCTCTTTGTCTATCACTAACCACTGGGTCTTTACCTCTAGTAACGCATTCGGGAATAATATAGGACCATTGTACACCGGCCATTGATTCTCGTCAAGGTAACCATGGAACCTCGGTGCCCAAGTCTTCTTCCGAGCTCCAATGCATACTCATGAGACACATATCGGTCTGACTTTGGGTCGACCCCCTAGCACAACAAGCTGTGATTAAATGCGAGCATGGCTAGTACATTAGAAGGGGCACTTGCGCACAACTTCTCCTCAACCACCACCTTGTACACACCCACCATGTTTGCCACCAAGCGTGGTGCCTCCTAGCTAAGTTACATCATACTCCCAGTGTTCCATGCTATATATGGTGTAACTATGCTCCTAGATCTACTGCTTTCATCTTCATGAATCTTCACAATACGGAGTGACCACCTTTTCTCTAACACCTCTCTCCAGTTAACCCAGTACTCTTTGCACTTCTCAAATGTATACGCTACTATTGCTGTCATCGGGAAGGCTCGGATACCCTTTGGAACATTGTTGAAGCATTTCTCCATGTTACTCGTCATTACACTGTACCTCCTCCCGTCCTTATCGAATGCACATGCCCATTTTGCCTTATGAGGCAAATGGTGCAGGAGATAGGCTTGTCCTTCATCATTGGTTAAATTCATCAACCTGACCCATTTCTCATCAAATCTCTTCACTTCAGTGATCTTGCAAAGGTACTTCAGGTCATCAGCCTGATCATTTTTGCTACAGTTCTTGAAGAAATTTGCCCCTAAATGCCTAATGCACCGATGGTGGTGAACTCTAAGATACCCAAGGAGTTCTTCCTTAATAGTATTCTAGAACCCCATATGGTTATCAAAAATGACACAAACCTTCTTTCCAGGCCTGACAATCTTAATTCTTACCAAGTCCAAGAACCAAGCCTAGTTATCTTTACCCTTCCTTTCAATCAAAGCAAAGGCCAGTGGTACTAGCTTGTCATCTGCGTTGCAAGCAATTGCCACCATGAGGGTGCCCTTGAACTTCCCGTTAGAAATGTGCCATCCACGCATACAACTTATCTGCAATGCTTGAAAGCCTTGATGCACGATCCAAAGGTCCAGAATGCACGGTAAAACATGAGTACCCTGGCGCCATCAGCCTCCCGATCCACGTACTGGTTAGCCTCCACAACATGGTACATACCAAGGTTACGTGCGGCCATCACTACGAGCAACTTTGGGAGGTGACCATATGCCTCCTCCTAGTCACCATAGATCATCTTCATTGCAGATTCTTTAGCCCTCCAGGTCTCTCCGTACTTCGGAAGATAACCAAACAACTATCTGATAAACAACATCAAGACGAAGGATTGCATGGTTGGCATCTTCTTTATAGGAGCCGATAGACGATGAGCTAAGAAAGTTGGGGTCAGTTGGCGGTGGCTTGGTACTCTTGCAAATGTGAGGCCCATGAAAATTGCTTATGTGCCACTGACCTGCCGAATTCTTTCTGGCCCTAACAGTCTTTGAGCAATCCAGCTACTCATTGACCTGCCGAATTCTTTCTAGCCCGAACAGTCTATGAGCAATCCAGCTGCTCACAAATCAAGATGTAACATTGCTTTTGGTTCGGGTGCTTCACATGGTATGTGCGATGGTGTTTTATGGCATAGTCTTGCAACCACAACTTCATGGGCAACATTGTGTTCCACATTGTTGACAACCTCAATTGGTGGGTGTTCCATATCATAGCTCGTGCAATCGTCAGTTAGGTCTTGGTTGGCAAGGCTAACATCCCTAAACTCATATATCCTCCCATCTCTGTGCCATATGTTCTTGAAAGCAATGGCTTGCTCACCTGGTAGCTCAGCCTCTTCTCGATCTTCCTCTGAGTCGAAGGCATAAGCATCAGCATAATGTGGATCACCCCCCATGTCATTTCCACATCAACATCATCTGACACCACTGCTCCCTCAAACCTATTAGCCGGTATTGGAAGGTTCAGAGGAGGTAAGTCAGCGGCGAACTCAAGACCTAAATCTTCAACAGATGGCTGCTACCACCACATGCATACACGTCTTGAACGGGATCAACAATAGTGCCGGGCTGGACATTGCTGCCAACAACAACAATCGGTTGGGCATTGCTCTCGACAACAACGGCTGGCTACGTATTGCTCCCAACAACAGAGGATGGCTGAACACTTCTGTTACCAAAAGAGCATGGCTAGGTTTGCCTCACAACAACATCCGGCACTAGCTCAACAGTGTTCACTTCAAAATCTTCAGGCGGATCTTGAACCGGTGCCAACTACTCTAACAGCCACAACCTCGAGAGCCCTGACATCGGATATGGCCACAAGCTCCTTATATGTGGCCCAAGCTTGCTCGCTCTTGATAGGAATCATATAGGTCTTCGATTGGAGTACACTCCCTGCATCACGCATTCCTTCCAACCCAACCTCATCATTAGCCCACTTGAACTCATCTTTCACTCGGCCAACAACCTCATCGAAAGTAGGACAATGTGCAAACATAGCGATGCTTCAAATCATGTATGCCGAAAACTCAACACCACTTGCACATGATATCACCGTGCCCTTGTGATTGATATACAACACTTTTGAGTAAGGCATCTACAATAACACCGACAAATCAGCCATCAACACAACTCAATTCCCCACATAACGGAATTGCATTGGTTTGCCTAACAATAACCGGAGACAATAATTGAACATTCAACATGACAATAACTCTGTTCGCGCGAAATTCAATCCGCGGAACACCTAGATAACTGTCGTACTTTCGTGACGACGAGCGACTGCTTTCCGAGCAAAGCAGCAAAGGTTGGGATAACTATCGCCGTGATCAGGACCCCATCTCATATACCAAATGTCTTTCCACATAAGTCGAGTAACTTTCCGAATCTGATTAACTTCCGCCGCAATCCGGACTCTTCCTTGTAAACCGGATGACCTTCTAAATCCTTGAGAATTGCCTTGATTGCCACGATCTGCTACTGTTTCTTGTATTCCAAGTTAGGGTTTCTGACACCGGGGCAGATTATGAAGTAAACGGCTCCAGATTATCAATCTATCCGTGAGGTGATTCGGCAGCGTTACGAGCTACTCGGCATCTGGGTACAAAGCGAGCTACTCGGGTCTCGGGAGCCTCTACGAGCATTCCAGTACTCGGGGACGGGCCACTCGGGTCCCGAGATCCTATGCAAGCACCTCTCGGGGTTTCTGCGAGCACTTCAGTACTCGGGGATGCTGCGAGCAACTCGGCATTTTGACCGACTCGGGGATGCCGCGAGCAACTCGGCATACTGGACAACTTGAAGTTACTGCGAGCTAGTCAGTTGTACTGGAATCGTCAAACCTGCAATAAGAGTTAATACTAGCTCCAAACAACTTGTCAGTCAATTATTTAATCATCAACAGTAAAACCTAATTCGGCTGATATAGCCAAATTACACCATTAACACATGCCCCCCTATTTTTGGTATAATCGTATTTACCAAAAATACCACGAACCACAGCATTGCTTAGGGCGATATCTTAAATGACATATCGGCCTTAGGACTATCAAGCCTCCTGCCACATGCTGGGATAATACTTCTTCAAATATTTTCCATTGAGAGCTTTAGGTAAACTCTCTCCCTACAGAGTTTGCACAAAATAAGAGTTTTCGGGAACAATCTCTACAACTCTATACAGGCCTTCCCAACTCGGCGACCATTTGCTGAATTTATTATTTTTGGTTCCGATGGGCAAAATCGTTTTCCATACTAAATCTCTTATTTGAAATGATTTCTCCCTTACTCTTTTATTGTAAGCCTTAGCCATTCTTAACTTCTCTTTTTCAATCTCTCGCAAGGCTTTTAATCTCTCTTCTGGCACATCATCTATTCTATCCATCATCAAATTATTGTAATCTACAGCCGACAAGTCATTTTGTCTGGCTATCCTAAGGGCTTGCAAACTAACTTCTACAGGCAATACGGCTTCCTGCCCATACGCTAGCTCATACGGTGTTACTCGAGTTGCTCCATGCCTAGATATCCGATGGGCCCACAAAGCTTCTGAAAGCACCTCATGCCATCTTCTCAGACGTTCTTCTATTTTCTTCTTTATAAGCTTAATCAATGTTTTATTGCTCGACTCGGCCTGTCCATTAGTCTGAGCGTAATAAGGCGACGAGTTCAACAATTTGATCCTAAAGGACTCGGCAAACTCACGAAATTGATGAGACATGAAGGAAGCACCTTGATCCATCGTAAGAGTTGAGGAATGCCGAACCTATGAATGATATGCTCCAAAAAAACTAATTACCTCTTTATGAGTCATATTTTTCAAAGGAACTGCTTCAGTCCATTTAGTGAAATAATCAGTAGCCACAAGGACGAAGCGATGACCTTTAGATGAAGCAGGGTGTATCTGACCAATAAAATCTAAGCCCCACCCTCTAAATGGCCACGGCTTTACAATAGGGTGCATCGTAGCCGCGGGTGCCAATTGTATGTTTCCAAATTTCTGGCATGCTTCACATCCTCTATAGTAACGAAAACAATCCTCTAACATAGTCGGCCAATAGAAACCCGCTCTTTTCAACAACCATTGCATTTTGTGAGCTGACTGATGTGTCCCGCATATTCCTTCATGCACTTCTCCCATAGCTACTTTCGTTTGGTCGGGACCTAAACACTTTAGTAGCACTCCATCTACTGTTCGGCGATATAACTCATCGTTAAAAAAAAATATTTTATAGCCTGCCGCTAAATTTTCCTATCCCTTGTTTGACTCGGATCCTTCAAATAACTAGCTATAGGTGTTCTCCAATCATTCAGTTCTAAATTACTTGTCGACTCGGTTATTTGTAACCCCTGTACCGAGTCGACCTCGACTTCAAGTAAATCGACTTCGACCCCTGATAAGTCAGCTCTTACAACAGACAAGTCGGCTTTACTTTCGACTAGCATTGGTCTGTTTGATATGAAGAATTTTCCCCTGCCGACTTGATACCCGGATGCTTGTTGTGCCAGACCATTAGCTCGAGAATTTTCTTCTCTAGGCACATAGTTGATAGTAAAATTATCTAGAGACTTGATCACATCTAAACATCGGTCTAGGCAACTATTTAGTAGCCCATCAAAACATTGAAACTCACCATTAATCTGCTGGACTACTAGTAATGAGTCCCCAAAAGCATCTACATCTTTCACGCCCATATCTACTATCGTCTGCAAACCAAACAGCAAAGCTTCATATTCTGCCTGGTTGTTAGTGCAAGAATACTCTAGTCGGACCGATGTTTCATACACAACCTTGTTTGGTGACACCAAAACATTGCCAATACCTTGCCCATTTTTGCAAACCGATCCATCAAAATAAAGTTTCCATGGGCATACACTAACATAATTAATATCTTCTTCATCTATGACTCTATGATCAACAATAAAGTCGGCGATGACTTGACCCCTCATAGAACGCAACGACTCATATGTTAAATCATACTCTATTAACGCATAAGCCCATTTTCCAACCCTTCCGCTAAGAATCGGTTGTTGCAGCATATATTTGACTAGGTCGACTTGGCAAGCTATTTTGCAAGTACTCGAAAGCAGATAATGTCGAAATTTGGTACATGCATAGAATAAAGATAAGCATAATTTCTCAATAAACACGTACCGACTTTCGGTGTCGAGGAGACGGCGACTCAAGTATGCAACAATATACTCCCTCTTGCCGTCTTCTTGAGTTAGAACCACATTGATCACCTTGTCTTGTGCAGCGACATACAATCTGAACGGCACACCAGACTTGGGCGCTCGAAGCACTGGAGGACTCGACAAGTATTTCTTAATGTTACTGAAAGCTACCCGTTGTTCTGCCTCCCAAGTGAACTCGGCCTCATTCTTTAGCCGAAGCAAAGGAACAAACGATTCAATCCTTCCTGCAAGGTTAGACATAAATCATCTTAAGTAATTTACTTTTCCCAACAGTCTTTGCACATCTCTTTTGCACGTTGGCTCTTCTAATTTTCTGATTGCCTCTATTTTCTTGGGATCAATCTCTATGCCATTTTCATGAATTATAAACCCTAAGAACTTACCAGCCGATACCCCAAAAGCACACTTGAGTGGATTCATTTTTAACCCGTACCGACACATCCTTTCAAAGGCTAACCGTAAATCGGCCAAATGATGATTGAATCCATCCGATTTAACGACGACATCATCAATATATACTTCCACCACAATACCCAGGAGATCATGAAAAATCAAGTTCATAGCACGTTGATATGTGGCGTCGGCATTCTTTAACCCGAACATCATGACAACCCATTCAAACAACCCGACGAAACCGAGGCAACGAAAAGCAGTTTTAAACATGTCTTCTTTGGCCATAAAGATTTGATTGTACCCGGCATTGCCGTCTAAAAAGCTAATTACCTTATGCCCCAAAGAATTGTTTATTAACATGTCGGCTATTGGCATGGGATATTCATCTTTAGGAGTAGCCTTATTCAAATCCCTAAAATCAATGCATACTCTAATTTTACCCGTGTTTTTCTTCTCGACTGGCACGATATTGGAGATCCATTCGGCATACCTACATGGCCGAATAAACCCGGCTTTCACCAACAGATCGACTTCCTCTTTGATGCGATCATATAGATTAGGGTTGAAACGCCTGGGTGGTTGCTTGTGTGGCCTGAAGCCAAACTTGATAGGTAATTTGTGCTCGACTAGACTTCTACTCAACCCGGGCATTTCAGTGTAATTCCAAGCAAAGCAGTCAACATACTCTTTAAGTAATGTACATACCTCGCCCTTCTGATCGTCCTTCATGTTGGCATTGACAAATGTAGGTCTAGGAATGCCGCCGTCACCAATGTCAACTTCCTCGAGCGGGTCGGCCGATGAGAATCCTTGTCCGAGTTTTTCCATATCATCAAAGTCTTCAATGGTTTCATGCATATCTTTCTTCCCGGAATGATACTCTTCGGTATGCTTTTGTAGCCACTTAATGCTATCCTCTTTATTCATTTTATAAAGATAAATCATTAAGCCGAGCTATACAAGCCAGCTGTGCCTGTACTGGTACAAAACCATCTCGACCGATACTAATATAGTCATAATCTGATAAATTCCTACCCGACAAGCATCTCATATCACCGTGTTGCCAATCAACCGGCGTTTCCGTAAAAGCGATGCAGGCCGAGTTGTCTGCCTCAATGACCTCTACATCGTCATCCACCCATTGGATCAAGCATTGGTGCATAGTAGAAGGGATGCAGCAATTTGCATGAATCCAGTCACGTCCCAAAAGCACATTGTATCGGCCTTTGACATCAATGACAGAGAAAGCAGTCGGTAACGTCTTAATCCCGACTGTGAGCTCCACAGCAACTACGCCTTTGGCTTCAGATAATTCTCCTGAGAATCCACTCAGCCCCATGTTGGTCTTCATCAACTCGTCCTCCTTTCGGCCCAACTTAGAGAAGACCGAGAGAGGCATGATATTGACTCCGGCACCTCCGTCAACAAGCATACAACCAACTGGTTTCCCGTCGATGTGACCTCTGATGAACAAAAGTTTCAGATGCTGCCCGTGCTTCTTTGGTTTCTCAAATGTAGCATTTTTCGGACCAAGTACAAGTTCTACGATTTCCGACTCGGGTGCACGAAAATCCATGGGTAACTCGAACACCATGTTGACATCCATGTTGGCGGGTACTTCCCTGACATCGCCATTGGCAGCGTCACCTCCTTCCTTTGTGATGCGCTTCTCTTTCCAAGTCATCTTTGCTGGTGTCATTGGTCTTGCTCGGTTGAACCACTCGTCGCGGTTCTTCTCGACTAGCTCTTCTCTGAGTTCGAGTGCCCACAACCGCTGTACCCTCTGCTTTTGAGTATGCGTGAGTCCTGTAGGGCACCACTGGGGTTTCGGCTTCACTCCTGGTTCAACCGACCTGATCTTGCTGACCTAATCTTGCTGACCTGATCTTGTCAACTTCATCTTTCCATGCGCCGGTTTTGGCTACACTGCTGGTCTCTGGAATGTCTGGGTTGTCTATCATGCCGAACTGCACCCGCCGAGTCCCTGCTGGTGATGCTGAGTTGGTCTGCAGGCTGACTAACACGGCGGACTGTTCATGTCGGCTTCTTTCCGGAACTTGGGTAACACCTGCTCCGTCCGAATCGGGCATGAGCTAGATCGTGGTAGTACTGCCAGACTTGGACTTGTCATGCTTGACCGGCACCCAGACACGCTTAATCAGCGAGTTGCTTCTCCTAGCTCTTCTTGGTGCCGTCAAGTGACTCAATGTGCCGAATTCCTTACGCTGAGTGGCAATTTCATCCGGCAATCTGGTTCTCGGGTTAAACCGAGTCCTCTTCTCATGCAGATGTTTCCTGAACCCGGGCTCTGACGGGAACCATCCCGGCTGGGCAATGCCGATTGGTCCGACAGGATGCGATGCCCAGGGACTAAAACCCCATGGAGGAAACTGTGGATAAAAAGGAGGCGTGCATCCCCAATACGCCAGACCCGTTGCGAAGTATGGTGGCTAAACATCTGAACTTCCTTGCCAGCACTCGGAACCACCAAAACTTGGTTGGGGAGGCGACCTAGGACGCTTAGTGCTTCTAAGCCGAGTGAACACATTGTTGGACGTGCACGAGGTATATTTGTCCAGCAGTTGTTTCACCGTCGGCTTTGGCTTTGCGACTTGTCCCTTTCCTCGGTTGACCTTCTAGACTCTGACTTCTGGATTTTTTGGTTTGATCATCCTTGGAGCAGCATAATCGTCAATGACGACGTTCTTTCCTTTTGTCGACTCGGCCTGACTTGACCGAATTAGCACCTTCTTCTTCTCCAAGTCGATCACGTTGATTGAAAAAGGATCGCTATCTAGTTTCATCTTGGTGCTCTGTGCAAACGTCAATCGTCCGTCATTAATGGCCGATTGCACCTGTCGACGAAACACATTACAATCATTAGTGGCATGAGAAAAGGAATTGTGCCACTTACAATAAGCTCTTTTGCCCAAGTCTTCTGCAGATGGGAACACATGTCCTTCTCTCACTCTGATCAGATTTCCTTGTAGGAGCATATCAAAAATCTTATCACACTTGCTAATATCAAACGTATACTTAATTTCCTCTCTCTTAGCAAGTGTAGGCTTCAGGGCAGGACACGCAAAGGTTTCGAACCCACTCGGCTATGCATATATCAACATCATCCTCACTAGCCGAGTCATTTTCATATGCTACGATATTGACCGCAGATTTCTCTTTGTTTTTGTTCTTATTATCCCCAAACCGGCTATACTGCTTAACTTCCTTAGTGCGGTTCTCCTACGCCACAGCTCTCTGCAAGACTTGATTAATATTTGAAAACTCTTGACCTTCTACCCTATCCCTTATATGAGCAAGCAAGCCCGAAAAAGCGAAAAAGCAAGGTCGGCTAGATCTTTTTCAGCTATGGTCAAACTGAAACACCGGTTTTTGACTTCTCTAAATCTCCTGATGTAATCGTACACCTGTTCATTATATTTTTGTTTAACCATCATTAGATCTGAGAGTCTGAGTTCGGTTTCGCCACAAAAAAAGTACTCGTGAAACTTCTGCTCCAATTGTGCCCATGTCGTAATGGATTTGGGAGCAAGCGACGTAAACCACGTGAAAACCGTACCAGATAATGACAGAGGAAATAACTTCACTCTGTAGATGTCTGACGTGCCGACTTCACTACACTGTGCCAGAAATCGCCCTACGTGCTCAAAAGTGGATCTACTATCCTCCCCTGTGAACTTAACAAAATCTAGAACTCTAAACCCACGGGGATATGGCGTTGAGTCAAAACAATCAGGATACGGCTTTTGATAAGCATGTGCTCTACCCTTGGGTTCTAAACCAAACTCTCTGAGTGCTTCAGTGAGTTGATCTCTAAAATTTGTATTGGCTGGTGGCACTGGTGTAACATGAGCATACGAGGTCGGCTCCGGCAACACAGGTTGGACTTGTTGTGGATTAAAATACGAATCTGGTACCGGCCCGTGAGGAACCCCGGTACCGAGAGGCGGCAAGGGTGGCGTGTTATATGCCACCGTCTGGTAATATGGTTGTGGCACGTTTGTACTAAGGCTAAGACTTCGGTTCTCGTTGGTAAGACCCTAGGAAACCGAAGTTGGGATTGCAAATGCAGTAATTGCAGGAGTAACCTCCACCAGGCGATTAAATCCGTTAGTGTCTGGATACATCGGCCGCTTATCCCGATGTTCATCATTGACGCGTAACACCATTGACCTAACCTGGCACTGCAAACTACTCTCCAGATCTTTAGTGAGTTGCTCCTTAAAATCATCAAATCAGCTAGCCACTACTTGGGTGAGTGTTTGTGCCGTATTATCCATATCAGAGCCATACTTACTAGCTACCGACATATCAATCAGATGAGCAATATCTTCAGAACAAGTCAGTTTACCTACCACTGTTTTGAGCGCAGAAGAAGGATTCGGCACGACTACCTTTTTGATGACACCGTTTCTCGTCTTCTGGTAGCCGACCAATTTTTGTCGGAGTCTCTCCGCCCGTTCTTCTTCCAGCTGCCGCTCAATTTCTCGCCGCTCATCTTCGGATAGATCGTCGAGCGTGACGGCGATGATATTGTCAGGATCGACGATGCTTCCGTCTTTGGAGTCGGTGTTCATCGTGTAACCTTTTTCTTCTTTCCCCAGCGGGGTCGCCAATTGTGTTCGTGCGAAATTTGATGCGCGGAACACCTAGATAACTGTCATACTTTCGCGACGACGAGCGACTGCTTTCCGAGCAAAGCAGCAAAGGTTGGGATAACTATCGCACTTTCGTGTACGACGAACGATTGCTTTCCGAGCAGAGCAACAAAGATCTTCTTGCTTTCGCGAAGAAGAAACGACCGCTTTTCGGCGCAAAACGGTAAATATCTAAACTAAGAACGAAAAGGTAAAAGGCAAAGGTAATAGATTGATTTGTGTCGATTGTGTTCGTTTTCAATCGGCCATATACCCTTCATATTTATAGGGTACGCCTGGTCTTTGAGCTACAATAGGAATCCATCCTTTACACGAGATATCTTTCCAAATAAACTGAGTAACTTCCCAAATTCCTAAATGATTGCCGTGATCAGGACCCCATCTCATATACCAGATGTCTTTCCACATAAGTCGAGTAACTTTCCGAATCTGATTAACTTCCGCCGCAATCCAGACTCTTCCTTGTAAACTGGATGACCTTCTAAATCCTTGAGAATTGCCTTGATTGCCACGATCTGCTACTATTTCTTGTATTCCAAGTTAGGGTTTCTGACACCGGGACAGATTATGAAGTAAACGGCTCCGGATTATCAATCTATCCGTGAGGTGATTCGGCAGCGTTATGAGCTACTCGGCATCTGGGTACAAAGCGAGCTACTCGGGTCTCGGGAGCCTCTACGAGCATTCCAGTACTCGGGGACGGGCCACTCGGGTCCCAAGATCCTATGCGAGCACCTCTCGGGGCTTCTGCGAGCACTTCAGTACTCGGGGATGCTGCGAGCAACTCGGCATTTTGACTGACTCGGGGATGCCGCGAGCAACTCGGCATACTGGACAACTTGAAGTTACTGCGAGCTAGTCAGTTGTACTGGAATCGTCAAACCTGCAATAAGAGTTAATACTAGCTCCAAACAACTTGTCAGTCAATTATCTTAATCATCAACAGTAAAACCTAATTCGGCTGATATAGCCAAATTACACCATTAACAAATTCAACATTCCACATGAAAATAATACATTCAATATTTGCATAACATAACATTAACAAGCATAATTCTTAATTATTTGTCAAGTTATTTCTAACCTAATTTAATCTTAAACCCGTAATCCGTAACTACATTAACAAGCATCATTCTTAATTATTTATCATGTTATTACTTAACTATGATGCACCACACATATCAACCTTAATACCTAATTATTATCCCTACTTTTACTTAACTATACTAATACTAACCCCAAAATTCATAATTTTGGCTAAAAAAGGAAAAAATTCAACATATACATAAGTGCATGCCTACAAACTAGGATACATCACAAAAATTCACCTGAATTTGCTAGGGATAAAACTTCATTAAAAAAAGAATTTAGGGTTACTCGGTGGCAATGTATGGCAAATGAGAGCAAATTAGAATTTCTAATTCGAGAGAATGAGAGGAAATGGAGGAGATTACCTTTAGGAATGGATTCTCCACGCAAAATCAATGCAAAACGGTGAGATTTGGTGGGATTTGGTGGAGGAGAGTGAGGGGAAGAGAGAGATGGCACTCTGTTCTTGCTCGACGCGCTGCTGCGAGTGGATGGATTGGCCCACTCACGGCCGCACGCGGAGCATTAAGTTGGGGGGTTGGCGCAAGCCACGATGGTGTCGACCCCCGGCTATGAGCTGCCACATAAATCGCTAAGTCCCAGGAAGGTGCCGTCTTGGATGGCACCAACCCTGTTGGGGGAGTCCAGCTGAGCCCTCGGGCCGAGCACTAGTGCAGAACCCCCTTATAGATGAAAGCTTATTAGTGGCGTTCCCCCAAAAAGCAACGCCACTGGTATCTCCTCAGATTATCAGTGGCGTGTGACCAAGGACGAACGCCACTAATAACAAAGTACTAGTGGCGTGCCCCTCTATACCACACGCCACTAGTAAGTGGGGCCCAGCCGTGGCCCGGGAGAACTTACTAGTGGCGTGGTCTGGACAGCACACGCCACTAGTACAAGGCTTACTAGTGGCGTGCTCCACCAGCCCACACGCCACTAGTAAGCGGGGCCCAGCCGTGGCCCGGGAGAACTTACTAGTGGCGTGGTCTGAGTAGCGCACGCCACTAGTACTTGGCTTACTAGTGGCGTGCTCCTCTGGTACGCACGCCACTAGTAAGTGGGGCCCAGCCGTGGCCCGGGTGAGCTTACTAGTGGCGTGGTCTCAATATGACACGCCACTAGTACCAGGATTACTAGTGGCGTGGCTCGCTGGTACACACGCCACTAGTAAGTGAGGCCCAGCCGTGGCCCGGGAGAAATTACTAGTGGCGTGGTCTCGGGAGCACACGCCACTAGTATCTAGGTTACTAGTGGCGTGCCCCTCTAGCACACACGCCACTAGTAATTACGACCAATAATTGAGCTGTGTATACACGTGAGAGCCCCCCTCTCTCCTTCTTCCTCCTCACCACTTCTTCTCCCTTCTTCCTCCTCTCCCCTTGTTCTCTCCTCCAACACCTTGCACATTTTTTTATCTACCTAATTAGCCCTAGGTAGATCTAACTAATTAATAATCAAGCCCTAATTAACTAGCTAGATCTACTCTCTCTCCCTCCACCCTCTCCCATGAATTAAATTAACTCTCTCTCTCTCCTCCATTGATGCTTAGCTAGCTCTCCCCCCAAATCCTCTCTCTCCCGCTCCATTCTTATCTCCTCTCCTTCCACCACCACCACCACCATACATATATAGCCGGCCTCACTAGCTCGATCGACGTCTCGGTCCTCTCTTCGTCCCTAGGTGAGAATTAACTTTGGGGGCATCGTTGTCTATTTGAATGAAATGAAATGTATATTGTTGTGGACATGCATGTGAGATGATGAAAATTTGTGTTCGGCCATCGACTTTGTTATTGCTTGTGATACCGGTCATCGAGCTGAGGCAACAACTCATTGTAGTTGCTCCATGTGTTTTTTCAAGGAATATATATGAGTTGCCAATGTTTTGACAAAATGTTGATTCGTCAACGTTTTGTCAAATTTCTGGCACACTCGATTTGTGTCATTTTTAGCAAAGGTCATGCCGAAATTTTCTATGACCTTGTTGATTTTAATCCTTTTTCTTAAATCTTATAGGGATCGATCGAACGATATCATGGATCGAAGTATGAATGGGTTCTTAAAGTTCGCCGTGGAAGATATGGAGCGAAGGGGTGGCAAGGAGATATGTTGTCCGTGTCGTGATTGCAAAAACATGCATATGTTCACGCCCCGTTCTGGCTCTGTGAAGGCGCACTTGCTCCGACGGGGTTTCATGGATGGTTATACACGGTGGACAAGTCACGGTGAGGAGGATGAGGATGTTGCCGACGTCGAAGGGGCGATAGATGAAGAAGCGGGAAACGAATACCCGGAAGATGAAGGGATGGAGCACCAACAGGCGCCCGGACATGATGAAGAGGCCGGACATGACGACGATGCCGGACATGATGAAGATGCCGAAGCGGCGGACACCCAGGACACGCTAGCCGCAATGGTGCAGGACCCTCATGTTCAAGAGTTGATTGTGAAAAAGACGACTAACGAAAGAGCTGCTCTTAGAGAGGCTGCCAAGTTTGCGAAACTGGAGAAAGACTCAAAAACTCCATTGTATGATGGTTGCGATCCCCAGCACACCCGCCTCAACGTCACGCTCAAACTTTTAGACATCAAGGCAAAATACAAGAGCACGGACGCAAGTCTCGATGCGACATTGGAGTTTCTACATAAAGTTTTTCCCGAGGGAAACGTGTTGCCTAGTAGTATCGATGAGGCCAAGAAGGTCGTGTGCCCTCTTGATTTGCCGCACATCAGATACCACGCGTGCGTCAATGACTGCATCGTTTATCGGAACGAGCAGGAGGACCTAACAGAGTGTCCAGAGTGCGAGGAACCCCAATACAAGCGGGGAAAGAAAACTCCTCAGAAGGTTGTATGGTACTTTCCGCTCATTCCCCGTTTGCAGCGTCTATACGCAAACAAGAAGAAAGCAAAGCTCATGCGTTGGCACAAAGATAGGAAGATGGCGGGTAAAGATGATGGCGTGCTGAGACACCCTGCAGATGGTTGCCAGTGGAAAGCACTCGACTGTGAATACCCCGAATTCGGAGGAGAAGCAAGGAATATCAGGTTGGGTGTGAGTACGGACGGACTCAATCCTTTTGGCAACCAGAGCAGCACACACAGCACCTGGCCCGTGTTTGTATGGTTCTACAACCTCCCCCCTTGGCGCTGCATGAAGCGGAAGTATGTACACATGGTTATGCTAATTCAAGGGCCGACACAACCGGGGAATGATATTAACCTGTATCTCGAGCTATTGAAGGAGGAGCTAGACACATTATGGGCTGATGAAGGGGTCCCCACGTGGGACGCCAACGAACGAAACCATTTCCCTATGAGAGCTGCGTTGATCACGACGGTGCAAGACTACCTCGGTTACAGATATGTCTCCGGCCAGGTGTGCCACGAACACTTCGGATGTGTTAAGTGTATGGATGATACAACTTATCTCCAGTTAAAGCCCGCGGGCGGCTCTCAAAAAACCGTGTTCATGGGGCATCGAAGGTGGCTTCACAAAGATGACGAGTGGAGAAGTCGTCCAGATCTGTTCGATGGTACAACTGAGGCTCGCTTAAAGCCACGTAAGAGGAGCGGAGAAGAAATCAGTCGGCTGTTGAACGATTGGAAAGAGTGCCCTAAGCCGGGAAAGAAGCAGAAGGCCCCTGAGCCGCTGTTAAAAGTATGGAAAAGGAAGTCTGTTTTTTGGGGCTTGCCTTACTGGCCCGTCCTCGATACGCCTCATTGTCTTGATGTCATGCATATCACGAAGAATGTCTGTGAGAGTTTGCTTGGTACCTTGTTCGACATGCCGGAAAAGACAAAAGATGGGCCGAAGGCAAGGCAAGAGTTGAAAGACCTCAATATAAGGGATGAGCTGCACGCTGACCAGGAGGAGACAGTTACGCGCAAGAATGTTTCAAAATTCGATGATTCATGTCCCCCCGCTTGCTTCACCCTAGATCCGAAGGAGCTCGATCAAGTTTTCAAGTGCCTCGAAGGTATCAAAGTTAGTTCTGGGTACTCGGGGAGCATACGCAGATATCTAGACGTGAAGAAACGCAGGGTGTCCGGGATGAAGTCTCATGACTGTCACGTGATGATGACACAGATACTTCCGGTTGCACTTAGAGGGATAATGGACAAGCACGTCCGCGAAACACTTCTTGACCTCTGTAATTTTTTCGATGTTATCTCTCAAAAGTCGATCAGTTTGCAGCGTCTCGCAAGGCTACAGGAAGAGATCGTTGTCATACTATGTGAGCTTGAGATCTACTTCCCGCTCGCATTCTTTGATGTTATGGTACATCTGTTGGTCCATGTTGTCCCGGAGATCATCGACTTGGGACCGGTATACTTGCATAACATGTTCCCGTTTGAAAGGATGAACGGGACTATCAAGGGTTTCGTTCGTAACAGGGCCCGCCCGGATGGAAGCATCGTCCAGGGCTTTCTAACGGAGGAGTGCATCGCGTTTTGCACGGATTACATGGAAGTCGAAAAATCTATCGGTCTGCCCGTTAATAAGCATGTTGGCAGGCTCGAAGGAGTAGGTCACTCGGTTGGGAAGAGGGATTTGCATGTGGACTTTGATACACCAAACCGACGCGACGACTTCAACAGAGCGCACACAGTAGCGTTACAGCACCTAGAAGTGGTCACCCCTTGGGCAGAGAAGCACGAGAGAACATTAAGAAAAAAGTATGCTGACCTTGGGCAACCGAGGACCGATGACCAAATCAAGAGAGAGCACAACTCCTCCTTCGTGGCTTGGTTCAAAGAGCGCATTCAGAAGAAGCCATTGCCAGCGAGTGATGACAGAGCAAAGATCATCTTCGCCTTGGCACATGGCCCCATATGCAATCTCGTGACTTATCAAGCATATGATATCAATGGATACACATTCTATACGGAGGCCAAAGACAAGGATAGTGATTACCAAAACTCGGGGGTGACGATGGAGGCCTTGACCGGTAATGTAAAGGACAGATACTATGGCAGGCTCGAAGAGATCTGGGTACTTGACTACTCGGGAGAGGTCAAGATCCCCATGTGCCGTGTCAGATGGGTGAAGAGTATCGTAATCGAAGACCGTTATTTCACTACCATGGTTATACCCTCAGCAAAGCCTACTGGGAATGTGCAAGGAATCACCGCCCAAAATGAGCCGTGGGTATTAGCTAAGGACATGGCCCAATGCTTCTACATAACCGACCCGACAAGGCCGAGCCGTGTTGTCATGAGGAGAGGTAAAAGGAGCATCGTCGGAATGGATGGAGTCGCTGACGAGGAAGACTTCGACCAATTTGGTGACCCAGCGGAAGAAGACGACGATAGAAAATACACCACGAGAAGGAGCAGAACTACGTTACCTAAGACAGGCCGTCCCTTCAAAAGAAAGAGTCACGACGTGGGGCTAAAGTATACAAGGAAGACAAAGAAAACCAAGACAACCGTTGAGAAGATTGTGAAACGCTGACAAACTAGCTAGCAGCGGCAATTTCTCACATTATTGTATCTCTTTTGTATTTGCACTTAACCATTGATGTAATATCAAGTTGTATCGAGTCTATGCATATTACTATTGATGTCATATCATAACCCTAAATTTCTCGAAAATATCTAAACCCTAAATAATATAATCCTAACCCTAAATACGCTAAATACCCTAAATAACATAATCCTAACCTTAAATACGCTAAATACCCTAAATAATATAATCCTAACCCTAACTACGCTAAATACCCTAAATAATATAATCCTAACCCTAAATACGCTAAATACCCTAAATAATATAATCCTAACCCTAAATACGCTAAATACCCTAAATAATATAATCCTAACCCTAACTACGCTAAATACCCTAAATAATATAATCCTAACCCTAAATACGCTAAATACCCTAAATAATATAATCCTAACCCTAACTACGCTAAATACCCTAAATAATATAATCCTAACCCTAACTACGCTAAATACCCTAAATAATATAATCCTAACCCTAACTCGTACGCTAAATACCCTAAATAATATAATCCTAACCCTAACTACGCTAAAACCACAAAATCTAACAGAATTTAACCGCCCTCCTCGCGTCCGCCCTCCTCGCCCCCGGCCCTCCTCGCCTCCGCCCTCCTCGCCGCCGGCCCCCTCGCCGGCCACCTCACCGCCAGTGCCCCGCTCACAAAACCTCCCACCGGAGCACGCCTGCCTGCCACCGGAGCACGCTTGCCTGCCACCGGAGCAACTCCACACCGCCGCCGCCGTCCTCCTCCCCGACCCGCCGCCTTCCATCCATCCGTCCACCAGGTTAGGAGATTCCCCCTTGTGTCCCCCTCCTCTCTTGCACTGTCCGCCGCATGGTCCAAGCCAAGACAAGTTTGTTCTCGGTCACTTGCTCTTAGGGTTCTCTGATTGCTCGTTTTCGATGTCACAACGGGATCATCCATCTCTATGCTGCATCGAGTCTAGTGCATGCTAATTGGTTAATTTTAGCTTTGACGTATTTTAGCCTAGTTGATTCCCATCCTAAGTAAAGCATAACAGAGAACTGAATGACTCTACTGCTTATGTGCATACTAGGTTTTATAGCATCAACTTTGATGGAACTGAGGATTAATACAGAGGAATTTGCAAATTTCAGTGGGTTGATTCTGTAATAGCACAAACTAGTAGAATAAATGTTTTGCTAGCAGGTTTAGAGAATGCTTGATCTGAGATTTCCTTTGTTTGATGGAATCCATCTGATTGGTGCATAGGTGCTAAGAACTAGGCTCAGATAGTGCCCAGTACTTTGTTGAGGTGTTAAAAATAGCTGCTCTCATTCGGGCGCTTGTCAAGGTAATTTACTGGAGCAAGGAGGTACCTTCTAGTAGTAGCAGGCTAGTTTCTTAGTGTTCTTCTTCTTAGGACTTAAGGTTGGAAAATCTGTAGGGCAGTGATTTCTCCCAGATTGTGGCATATTTAGTGAACTAGGCTCGAGACACCTAAGTTCTGAGATAACGCTCAAGTGTGATACCTAACAAAGATTAGAACGCTGTTAAATTCTTCCGTAGCTATAATGAATGAAGGACCCAATGTTTATGAAACATCATGATTGGAGACACTAGCTTCTAATTGAAGCTTCCACATTTGTAAAAATCATCTTGGACAAGTTGATATTGTTTAAAGGAATTGCTTAAATGGTGTTACTGATATGTAATGCTAAAGTAGGGAATAACTAAAGGGTGGTTCTTATTGCTGTTTTGTAAGCAACTAGTATTCTTTGTTCACCTGATGCCTGTTTGATTTCACACTTCGTTAACATTACTGAATGTCAAGTATTAATGCAAGTTTATGATGTACAGGTGAGATCTTACCCGAGGCGTGCCTCCACCCTGACCATCGAGGTAATTATAATGTGGTACCGACCATCGAGTCGAGGGCAGAAGAAGATGATGAATGTACCCTGAATGTGATGTGTGTGATTTTCCGGCCATCGAGCCGAGGCAACAATTTGTTGCTCGCGATGAAGTTTCTCGCGCTGTGTGTTTTCTTCTTTTTGCAGGGAATATACATGAGTGCCAATGTTTAGGCGAAATGTTGATTCGTCAATATTTCGTCAAATTTTTGGCACTCAATATGTCCCATTTTTAGCAAAGGTCATGCCGAAATTTTTAATTTTTTTATAGTTTTTTTAGCACATATTTGTAGTCTGGAAAAGATGCAGATACTAAAGGATTGTACTGGTGAAAAGTAAAGTGTTAGTTATTGATCTATCAAATTATTCTTTTTGTCCCATTATTAAACTGTTGCTTCCTACATACTTGGTTTGAAGATCGCAAATAGTTATTTCATGAGATAACCCTTCCTCATGGTTTAAAGTAGGAAAAATGATTGATAACACAATAAGTCTGTTCTATTTTTGGCATGCAAGTTGATGGACACAATATATGATTGATTTTTTTATTTATTTTTAGTAATTCTATAGATTTTATAGATGTTTTTAACATTTGTCTTACAATTTAATATTTAGTTCGAATATGTCCGGAAACAACCCCACCATGGCCTCTTCTTCGCGGACGACACATACGGGCGACGAAGCCCTAGCTCCGCTGTCACATGAGTGCCAAGGTCTGGACACCATCGGCGCATATACGGACGCGCAGGAGTACACAACGACTGATAATGACGAGTCCGGCGCCGGCACCTGTCCTGAAGATGCGACCGATCGCGACGAAGGGACCGGCCCGGGGGATCAGGCTGGAGAACCCAAGAAGCAGCGGAAGCCTAGGTCTCGAAACAGGATTGGCACTGATAGGATCGTGGTCAATCGAGTGGGCGCCGACGGTCTACCTGTTAGTCCGAAGAAGGCCGCTCAACACTACAGTAACGCCCTAGGATGCATCCTCCGAGAAACCGTGAACATCAATGAAAGCAACCTGAGGGCGAATGACAAGAGGGAGGTGCGAACTCTCCTCATTGGGAAGCTCCACGGTAAATTCAAGTTCCCGGACAAGCACGAGTCCCAAGAGCATGACACCCTGGTAAACAATAGAGCCATCAGCAAGTTCTCCAAGCTTTTGAGTAATTGGAAATCGAAGGCCAAAAATGAATACCTTGACAAAGATTACGAAACCGAGGTCTGTAAGGTGTGGCCTTCGATTTCTGAAGGGGACTGGAACCTTTTCAAGCAGCACTGCCAGACCCCTCAAGTCAAGGAGTACGAGAAATGGGGGCACGATATGCGAGCAAAGAACTTAGGTAACCACACCCTCGGAAGCCGTGGTTACCCAGGTAAGAAGCCCAAGTGGGAGAAGCAGGATGCTTTAATGGCTGCGGCGGGCGTCCCAAACACGTTCAGGGAATTCGAAGAACCGCGTGAACATGATTTCATCAGGGGCCGATACAAATTCAATAAAGAGACCGGGGAATGGGAAACGGATGACAAAACGAAGAAAGTCGAGGAACTCCTGGTAATTAATTAACCCGCTTAATTCTATTTATCCTAATTAAGTCAATTTTTTTCAAGTAGTCACGTTTCTATATGGTTCACGTTCCTATTGCAGCGAAAGCATCATGCGGAACCTCAAAGCTCCCAGGAGTCCTCGGCCAGGTGGGACGACCCTCTTAACCGGTCAATCAACGAGGCCCTCGGCAAGAATCCGTTAGCGAAGCCGGCTCATGGTCGTGTGAACGGCGCCGGAGTCAATGCCAAATGGGAAACATATTATCCCGAAGACCGTGAGCTTGCAAGGCAGAGAAGGAGAGCCGGCCGGGCTACTTTAGAAACCAAAATAGCCGAAATGAGAGAAGAAATGGCGAAAGAAATCGAGGTCAAAGCCAAAGCCATGGCGAAAGCCCAAGTCCAGGAAATGTGGCCCGAGCTAATTGAGGCCGTCAAGCTCAGTTTAGCATCGGGGCAAACAGTACCACCACCAGGCGCCGTCACCTCGGCGCCGGCTAATGTCAATTTAGAGAAAGAGCCACGGCCCGATGCACTTCATAGCAGCCCCTCTGTCTCTTTCATGGGCCACAGGTCGTCAGCGGCTGATATCGACGCCCTCACGGTAAGCGTCGCCGGCTCAACAAACACCTTCTTCCATGCATGGTTTCGTTGTTCGGATCTCTAACATCGACGACGCGTACATGTTTCGCAGGAAGACACTCCGTGCACTCTCCACACCATGGTGAACGGTGAAATGGCGCCGGTTGCAAAGGGCTTAGTCATTCTCCCCAAACAGAAGGTGATGCACACCGTGCGGTTGCCAAGCGATGTGGTTAGGGTTTCCGTGGTTAGGGTGACACCCGGTTACGAAGATGTGGATCCTCCTATACAACTTGAAGGGGCGGAGACACAGATGAAAACTCGTGGATTGCAGGAATTGGACCCTCAGGTGGCCGAAGACGCAAATTTCTTTGGGCGGGACCACCCCACGCGAAACACCCTCGTCGTCGGAGATCCCTGCCAGCGTCACTGAACTAGGACCATCTCCTTTGGGTGATCATGGTGAGGCCGCGGAGGAACAGGATGGGCAGGAGGACGTCGATCAGTACTTCAATGATGACTATGTCATGCCTCCTCCCGAAACAGAAAGTGATGTTCCTTGCCAGAGGAGTCTATTTAAACGAGACGCCGACACAGAGGAGCAACTACCCAGAAAACCGAAGCTGACTCCGAACACAATCTTTAAAGCGACCAAAGACGCCTTGGGCGGTGATCCCCCGGCCCCGGAGACCAAAAAGAAGAGAAAGCGGCCTGCTAAGAAAGATTACAAGGGCGCTGCCAGCCAGCCGGTTGAGAAGATCTCGGTCCAGGCTAATAAATCCTCGGGATCTAGCCAAACAGAGGGTCGTCGTCCTCAATGGCAGGCATTCCATATCCCTGGCGAACCCATCGTACCGACGGATATGTACGACACCCTCCCGTTCGAAATGAGGATTCTGCATGACGACATTCTCACTAGGGAGAGGCAGGCTAGTTCGCTTCGAGATCAAGATCTGCCAGTTTTCACGGTGCAGGTGCCACCGGGTTTCGACTTCGTCGAAGATTTCCCGGCTGACAAGTTCTATCTGCGTTTCGAGGAGATCTTCAACATGTTCAACCTCCTCCGCCTCGACCCATCCTTACTCCGCCTATGGGCGCTTCATGAAGGCAGAGTGGCTAGACTCGAGAAGGAGCAGGATGTCGCGGTAGCGGACCCTTACCACATGCACGAGAACAACCTTCGCAACCCTCAGGGGTTTGAAACTGCGAAGAGGTACATTTCAGACTTCATGGTTGCGAATAAGGAGAAAGACTGCCTTCTCGTGCCCTACCTTCCCCTGTAAGTCGTTCGCTAGCCCCAATATGCCTTCGTAGATTTCCATTATGCTTGCACGTACCAAGGTTTGACGATATTGGTCTGTTCAACTGTTTGCGCAGGAACCACTGCATCCTCATCGTTGTATCCCCGAAGTATTCCCATACTTATTTCTTGGATTCGATGAGAAGCAAGAAGAAAGACTACACCTCCGTGAAGCAGCTTCTAGATGAAGCTCTATTCGAGTATAATTACAGGGAGGACACACCATGGAGAAATACAGAAAGAAGAATAAACTTGGCCTGCCACGCTTCGGCCACAACACTGACTTCTGTTGCATGCAGCAGCCGAAAAACAGCGTGACGTGCGGCTACTACGTCATCCACCACATGGAGCGGTACGTACGTGCACGAAAAACCTTCACAGACCACGCTGACATCACCAAGTGGGGGAAAAGCCTGCAGCAACTCTCAGGAGATTGTAAAGACGAGTTCCGACGCATCCAAGAGAAGTTTGCGAGCATCATCAACCAGGATGTCGTCGACGCCACTGGGATCTTCAACGGCGGCGCATCAACTCCGGAGGAGCGAGAGGCTCGCTTAAAGGCACAGGCTAACGACATACTGCACTTGTACAAGTCGGTAGCAGACGCTCGCCGTGCTAGTTCCGAATACAACCGAAGCGAGTGCTAGCTAGGTTAAACGAGAGTGACGATGATGGGCTTGTTGTGTATATGCACATTGTCGTTGTGTTAACGTTTTACCAAACTCGACTATTTTCTTTTTCAGATGCATAGTTTGTATATTGATAGTTCATTTTCCTTAGATTTATTTTCCTTTCTTCTCCTTAATTTCTAATGTTCTTTTGTAATCCAACTTTAAGCATGAAAAAGAGGCCTGACCTGAGAACTAGATAGGTTTAGCACCGTCGCCTTGCCGAACTGCTGCCACGGCAGCAGAAACGGCGCTTTCCGCTGCCGCGGCACCAACTACACACCGTTGTCCTGTCGCACTGCTGCCGTGGCAGCAGAAACGGCGGTTTTTTGCTGCTGCGGCAGCCTCTGCACCACCGTCACCCTGCCACACTTCTGCCGTGGCAGCTGAAACGGCGGTTTTTGCTGCCGCGGCAGCCTCTAAACGACCGTCGCCCTGCCGCACTGCTGCCACGGCAGCTGAAACGGCGGTTTTTTGCTGCCGTGGCAGCCTCTGCACCACTGTCGCCCTGCCGCACTGCTGCCGCGGCAGCTGAAACGGCGGTTTTTGCTGCCGCGGCAGCCTCTGCAGCACCGTCGCCATGCCGCACTGCTGCCGCGGCAGCTGAAACGAAGGTTTCGGCTGCCGCGGCAGCAACGGCTTTGCACCTTCGCCCTGCCGCACTGCTGCCGCGGCAGCAGAAATGGTGGTTTTTGCTGCCACGGCAGCCTCTGCACCACTGTCGCCCTGTCGCAATGCTGTCGCGGCAGCTGAAATGACGATTTTTGCTGCCGTGGCAGCCAATTTTTTTTGGGACTAGAAAACTTACTAATGGCGTGTGCTCCAAGTGGGACGCCACTAGTATACGTATTACTAGTGGCGTGTTAATCTGAGAGCACGCCACTAGTAAATAGATGTAGTATTTTTTAAAAACTCAGAAAATGTCTATTAGTGGTGTGTCGTGCAACAGGGGCGCCACTAGTATATCCCTTATTAGTGGCGTGTGCAGCAGAGGGCGCGCCACTAGTAACAAGATGTAATATTTTTTTTAAACTCGGAAAATGTCTACTAGTGGCGTGGGGGGCAAGAGGGGCGCCACTAATGAGTTTCCTTACTAGTGGCGTGGGCAATAAGGAGCACGCCACTAGTATACTCGTTACTAGTGGCGTGTTGACGGAAGCACGCCACTAGTATGTGTGTTACTAGTGGCGTGTGGGCAGCACGCCACTAGGATTTTGGCACGCCACTAATAAGGGGTTCTGTACTAGTGGAGGTACCCCCCTCCTTTTGTACATATTACGTCTAACAAGTACTATGCTCTACAGGGGCCTTCAATGGGCTTTGGACGGGGCGAAGTCGTCCCGGTGAGGCGACGTAGGTACAGGAGTAGGGAGTAAGTCGGCTGCCACGGACGAGGTGAGAGGCCACCTCGGACAGGACGAGAAGGAAGGAGAGCCGAGCTCGCCCAGCGCGGACGACGCGCGGGCACAAAGGACGGCAAAGGCGGAGACGAGCCGTACCGGCGAGACGACGAATCTAGGAATATGCCGGCGCATATAGTAGGTAGCGACGAGGTGGAGAGTACATATTCGGCCGACGTACGGTGACACAAGCCAGGGAAAGACTGTAACCTTTTAGGGGGCAGCGATGTATTTACACTTGTAAGCTAGTTTTGCCTATATAAGGGCAAGTTGGCACCCCATATGAACAAGAGAGAAATACACTTCCACTACGCATTCACCAAAATCCCTTTCTGTCTTCGGCGGTAGCTGGGTAAAGGCCCCGTGGATATTTGGCTTCGTTCCCCAAGTCTCCCCCAAGCACCTCGGTCTCCCGACCCGGGGTGCCCAAACTTACTGTCCGAGAGACATCTCGCCGACAGTTGGCGCCGTCCGTGGGGACGAAGGGGCGAAGTACTTCTTGAAGCGGGTCTCCATCATGCCGCCTCGACCGAAGAAGGGCGCGACCACGACTAGGCGGAAGGCGGTGAGCGGCAGGCGCGGGGTCCAGCTCCCTTCCCCCGCGGCCGAGGGTGAAACGAACGTGGAAACAGCAAGGGCCGCCCTGGGCGGTCCCGATAGTCCGGGCGAGCTCACCTCCGGAGTCGCGGCCGACGGTGGGTCACAGGCTGTCGTCCCACCCTCCGAGGTACGGGTGCCGCCCCCGGCGGAGGCCTCGGGCAGGCGGACCCTGGCGGATGAGGTGGAGGACCTACGCCGACAGGCCGACAAAGCGGCAAGAAACTCGGCAGCGTTGCAGGCGCGCCTCCAGGCAGTGGAGCTGGAAGCCCTAAAAGCGAACTCTCAGTCTCAGCAGATGGCCGACCTCTATCGAGCCCAGCTTGAAGCCACGCGCGCTCTGGCGACCCCACCGCCCCCGCCGGAGGTTTCTGCCGTGGAGGGACTGCGTCGTCAACTGGCCGCCGACCAGGCTGCCGCCCAAGCGGAGGTCCTCGCCCCCTCCTCGGCGGCCGAGTCCCTCCTCAAGGACCTGGACGCAGCACGGGCCCGGGCGGCCGCATAGATGGGCGAGGCAGACCACGAGGCGGCGCGCCTCAGGACGACCGTGCTTCGGAACCAGCAGGTCGCTCGGGATGCAACGCGTGACGGCAATGCAGGCCCAGGCGCAAGTACACAGCGCCCAGGCAAAGCGCACGAGGAGCAGGAGCGAACGAGGCGCGTCGAGGTCGTCGACCTCACGAGCTTGGCGAGCCCGCTGAGCCCAGGGCTCATGGCGGTCCTGTTTCCGCATAAGTTCCGTCCCGTCGACCTCCCGAAGTACGCGGGCACGACGGATCCGGTCCTGTACACAAGGGTGTACGAGGTGGCCGTGATGGCCTCCGGCGGCGGCGAGGCCATCATGGCGAAAAGCCTGCTCCTCGCCCTCACCGGCATCGCCCAGGCATGGTACCTCGGCCTGGAGCCTCGTACAATCTACACGTGGGAACAACTCCGGGACAAGTTACACGGGCATTTCCAGGGGTGCCGAAATAAGGAGATGACCTCGACGGACCTCAGCAACCTCAGGCAGCGACCGGGCGAGACCATCCGCGCTTTCCAGTGCCACTTTTTCGAGGTCCAATGCCAGGTGAAGGGGGTCACCGAACAGACAATCTGCGAGGCGGCGTGGCGAGGCATCAACAACGAGGCCCTGGCCGACAAACTTGAGAGGAAGCGCCCTTCCTGCGTCGAGCAGCTGTACGACATCATGGAGGTGTACACCCGAGTTGAAGAAGGGCAGATTCTACGAAGGGAAGAGGCCAGAGCGTCGCAGGCGTACCTGGGGAGCGAGAAGACTGAGGCCGAGCGGTGACGTCCGAGGCGCCACGAGGTACATCACGTATCAGACGAAGGACGACCGCGAGAAAGTCAAAGGCGGCAGATCGCCCGCTCCCCGCCTCGCGAGCCCTCGCGCCACCACGGAAGGGAGCCCTACGCTCGACCAGGGCTAGGCCGAGGAGCCCCGGGTCCTCGCCCACGAGAGCCACCCCGCCCAAGAGGGCCCTGACGAAAGTACTACGAGCTTCACAAGCTCTGCTCGCATTCCACAGACGAATGCGAAGTCGTCGCCCGAGCGCGAGGCGACGCCCCCCGCCCCGGGTGGAGGGCGAGCGGCGTATCCAAGAACCGCGGGGCGAGGCCCTGCTTGAGCTTCCTCCACCACCTCCCCGGCGTGGCTCCCCTCCCGGCGGCCATGGACCGCGTCGTGTCGTCCACACAATTACCGGCGGGAGTGCCTGCACTTTCCCGTCGAAGCACCAGCGCAAGGAATACGTTCGCCGAGTCCAACACATCGGCGCGTACCCGCCGACTGAGCTTCCCTCCTGGACAAGCACCCCGATCACGTTCGGCCCAGAGGACGCTGTGGGCGTGGTCCTCCCACACCACGACGCCCTGGTCATCTCGGCCCTCATCTCCGAGGTAGAGGTGCGACGCGTCTTCATTGATGGAGGCAGCTCAGCAGACATCCTGTTCGCCTCCGCCTTGGACAAAATGGGCATCCCGCGTTCATGCTTGCAACCCCCCGGAATCCCCCTCCTCGGCTTTGGCGGCGAGCCGATCAGGGCCCTCGGGCGAATCGGACTCCCAGTAGAGTTCCGAAGCGACGGGCTCTCCCGCGCCGAGACCGTGCTCTTCGACGTCGTTGACATGCCTTACCAGTACAATGTGATCCTTGGGTGACTGGCGCTCAATAAGTTCGGGGCAATCCCCCACCACGCCTACTTGTGCATGAAGATCCCCGCACCCGCTGGAGTCGTAATGGTCCACCGCGACCAAGGCCTGTCCCGCCGCATCGAGCAGTCTGCAACCATCAGATATGTTCACGACGTCGTCCCGGTGATCGAGACGTCACGCCCTGACCCCCGCGGCGCTGCCTCGCCTATGTCAGGCGAAGTCCTCGACATCGACATCGCCCCCGACCAGTTCATGTCTTCTACCACGGGGTGGTGGATCCCCAAACCCAGGCTGGACGGGGAAACTCGGTCCGTCCTGCTATCCGAAGACGAGCCTCACAAGGCCGTCCTGGTCGGGGCCGATCTCCCGGCCGAGGTGGAGCAGGCCCTCCTCCTCGTCCTGCGAGAAAATACAGACATATTCGCCTGGGAACCTGAAGATCTGCCGGGGGTCCCCCGGAGCATAAGCGAGCACAAGCTGCAAGTCAGGCCAGGGGCTCATCCTGTCAAGCAGCGGCTAAGGAAAATTTTGGTCGACCGACAGCTCACCGCCCGCGAACAAGTCGCCAAGCTGCTCAAGGCCAGGGTCATTCGCAAGGTCCTGCACCCAGAATGGCTGGCGAACCCGGTCCTCATCAAGAAGGCAAACGGGCAGTGGCGCATGTGCGTCGACTACACCGACCTTAATAAGGCGTGCCCAAAGGACGACTTCCCTCTCCCTCGCATCGACCAACTCGTGGATGCCACGTCCGGCTGCGAGCTCATGAGCTTCCTAGACGCCTACTCAGGGTACCATCAGGTGTGGATGGCCGAGGAGGACAAGAAAAAGACAAGCTTCATCACCCCGAGTGGAACATTTTGTTACGTGCGAATGCAGTTCGGCCTCAAGAATGCAGGAGCGACGTTTGCCCGGCTGATCGGAAAAACCTTGCGTGATCAAGTCGGCCGCAACGTCGAGGCATATGTGGACGACATCGTCATCAAAAGCACCCTCGCCCAGACGCACGCGGCCGACGTACGGGAGACCTTCTGCAACTTGCGCAGGTTCGACATGCGTTTGAATCCGGAAAAATGCGTCTTCGGCGTGCGCGCTGGGAAGCTGCTGGGTTTCCTCGTCTCCAAGCGGGGAATAGAGGCCAACCCAAAGAAGATACAAGCAATCCTCGGCATGAGCCCGCCCGCCACGACCAAGCAAGTACAGAAGCTGGCAGGCCGTCTCGCCTCCTTGGGAAGGTTCGTGTCTCGCTCCACCGAGAAGGGGCTCCCGTTCTTCAAAGCCTTGAGGGGCTCCGGGAAATTCGAATGGACGGAGGAGTGCCAGCTCGCCTTCGAGAACCTCAAGTAGTACCTCGCCTCGCCTCCTCTGCTCCAAAGCCCATCCCTGGGGGACGTCCTTCTGCTGTATCTCGCCGCAACGGCCTCGGCCGTCAGTGCCGTCCTAGTCAGAGAGCAGGCCCGGACCCAGAACCCGGTCTACTATGTCTCCGAGTCATTACAAGGAGCAAAGCTACGCTACACCGAGCTCGAGAAGCTGGCATATGCACTGATCATGGCCTCCCGAAAGCTTCGCCACTACTTTATGGCCCACTCAATTCGGGTCCCAACGTCGTTCCCAATTGGCGAGATGTTCCGCAACCGTGAGGCCACCGGCTGAGTCAGCAAGTGGGCAGCCGAGATCGCCCCGTTCACAATCGAGTTTCTCCCCAGAACCGCCATCAAGTCTCAGGTACTCGCCGACTTCATCGTCGAGTGAGTACCCCGCCCGGATTTCGAACCTGCTGGGGGCGACCCTATCTGGACACTGTACGTCGACGGTTCTTGGTGTGCGGAGGGAGCTGGGGCCGGTGCGGTTCTGATATCACCAGGGGGAGCAAAGATGCTATACTCGGCCCGCCTAGACTTCAAAACAACAAACAATGCCGCCGAATACGAGGCTCTTCTGCTCGGCCTCCGCAAGGCACGCGCGGCCGGGGCATGCCGAGTACTCGTCCGAAGCGACTCGCAACTAGTCACCGGGCAGGTCGGAAAGGACTACCAGGCAAAGGACCCGGACATGATGAAGTATTTGGCGGCAGTAAGGGCGGTCGAGAAACACTTCGGCGGAATCACGATCCAGAGCATCCCGCGCGGGGACAACTTCGAGGCCGATCTCCTGGCCCGGGCGGCGAGCGGCAGCACCACCCCGCCCCCTAGCGCGTTCAGCGAGACCCTGTCAGTCGCTTCGGCCGAGGCCATGTCCGACGTCAACACCATCTCGCCCGAGGCGGGGTCCGCCGTCAGCAGCGCCTTGCCTGAAGACTGGAGGACCCCGATCGAAGAATACCTTGTCTCGGAGAAGGAACCCGAGGACCCAGCCAAAGCACGGCGCCTCGCCACGCGCGCTCAGAGTTTCATCATCCACAAAGGCTCTCTTTACAAGCGGGGGGTGTGCGCCCCATTCCTGATATGCCTCGCACTTGAAGAAGGGCGGAATCTGCTCAAGGAGATCCACCAGGGGCTCTGCGGTTCGCACCTTGCCCCGCGGTCCCTAATCGCCAAAGCTTACCGCGCCGGTTTTTACTGGCCTACGGCGTTGACCAACGCCCAGACGTTGGTACGGCACTGTCCGGCTTGCCAGTGGATGGGCCAAGGCACTAACAGACCAGCGACGGCAATGCAGCCCATCTCCCCCTCGTGGCCCCTGGCCCGCTGGGGAGTGGACCTCGTCGGCCCCTTCAAAACGGCGAGCCGAGGTGCCAAATTCGTCGTCGTCGCCCTGGATTACTTCTTCAAGTGGATAGAGGCAGAACCATTGACAAAGATCACCTCGGCCGCCATGCAGAAGTTTGTCTGGAAAAATCTCATTTGTCGGTTCGGCCTCCCACGCGAGCTCACTGTGGACAACGGGACCTAGTTCGACGCGGCAAACTTCAGAGCATTCTGTTCCGGCCTCGGCGTCAAGCTTTGCTTCGCTTCGGTAGCCAACCCCAAAGCTAACGGGGCGGTAGAAAAGGCAAATGGCATCATCCTATCAGGCCTACGCCGGCACATGTTCGAGCTTCCCGCCGGGAGATGGGCAGATGAGCTCCCTAATGTCTTGTGGTCGTCTCGCACCTCGGTCAGCCGGGCAACGGGCCACATACCGTTCAAACTGCTGTTTGGCGAAGAAGCTGTCACCCCCGGCCGAAGTCGAGTTGGAATCCCTTCATGTGCGCGGGTCACCAGACAACGATAATCACCTCATCGCTCGAGGGGCTCGACGAGATACGACACGGCGCCGCCCTCCACATCGACCAGTACCAAGCCGCTACAGCAAGACATTACAACAAGACAGTGAAGCCAAGGCCAATAAAAGTGGGCGACCTGGTGCTAAAAAGGAAGCTCAATCCTAAAGCCGACGGCAAGCTCGCCCCCAAGTGGGAAGGCCCGTACGAAGTCGTCTCCTCGTCTCGGCCGTCGTCGTTCCGCCTGAAGGACCTAGACGGAGTCGTCCTCAAGCACAGCTGGAACAGCGACAACCTCAGGAAGTACTATGTCTGATCTCGCCACGTGACCAACTGCTGCTGCGCCAGCTAAAAAGGATGTCGTCCTTGTAAACAACCGTATTTTTTTGGTTAAGACAATGTCAACAGCTTGTTATGTTCATGATTGGCAACATGGCCCCGCGTCGCGCCCCGATTTAGCGGCGACACGGCTCCGCGCCGCGCCCCGACCTATCGGCGACACGGCCCCGCGCCGCGCCCCGACTTAGCGGCGACACGGCTCCGTGCCGCGCTCCGACCTATCGGTGACACGGCCCCCGCGCCGCGCCCCGACCTATTGGCGACACGGCCCCGCGCCACGCCCCGACCTATTGGCGACACGGCCCCGCGCCGCGCCGCGACTTAGCGGCGACACGGCTCCGCGCCGCGCCCTGACCTATTGGCGACACGGCCCCGCGCCGCACCCCAACTTAGTGGTGACATGGCCCCGCGCCGCGCCCCGACCTTGTGGCGACACGGTCCCGCGCTGCGCCCCGACTTAGCGCCGTGCCACTAAGATTGTGGCCACACTTAAAAGATTCCTAGAGGGTCGACTGCCTCGGCTTAACCAGCAGCGTCGTATTTGACGAGGAAAGATATTCGACGGCCCTACACTACCTCACAACCCGTCCAAACTAGAAGCACCTCGCCCATTGTATAAAAACAACAAGTGTAAATAATCGGATATGCGGTTACAAAGCGAGGCGACCACGACTACTTCGTGGTCGCCCCTTTATTTTGGTAGGGGAAGGCACCCCTTCGGTCCACGATGGATTACAAGTCGCGTCTGGCGCGACAAAAAAACTACTAAGTCGAAAGAAACGTCCCAGAATCTGGGGCGAACTAAACATTAGAGCAATTCTACTCGGCATCGTTAGACAGTTCAACGGCAAGGGCCAAAAGAATCAGGTCCTCGTCCCCTTGGGCTTTAGCCGAGTCGCCACCCTCGACTTCCTCGCTAACCACGGCGAGCAAGCTACTTCCCCGAGTTGCGACGGGAGCCAAGGCGACATCCTCCACGGATTCCCCAGGCCCGTCATTCCCCCTCCGAGTAGCCGGCAGGGCAGCCAAGCAGTGCTTATGCGACATGGCCACAAAAGGGCGAGAACCGCGTCGCCCCATAGGCGACTTATGTTGCGACGACGTAGTCTGCAAACAAGCATGATAAAAATGAACATCGCCAACTCAAATGATTTAACCAAAAGACTTCACGCCACACGGCGAGTTCACAAAAGCGCCACAAGCGGCAAGCACGTCGACGCAGTGACAAAAATGCAAGAAACGTTTGTTAACCAGCGCCAAAGGCGAACTTTAAACCTTTGCCGGCGGGGACGACGTGGCCGGCCTTCCGCCCGAGGTGCCTTCCACGCTCTTCGAGCTCGCACCTGTGCTCGGCCGCTTCCGGGACTTCTGAATCCCCTCCACATACTTCTGCCCCTTCTTGCGCGACCCCCAAACTGATGACATGAAGACGTCGGCCTCGCCCTTGAACTTGTCTCGGACCCCAACCACCTCGGCCGTCTTCGGGGCGACATAGCCCGGAGCCGAGAAGACGGAGGGCTCGGAGCGAGTCGCCAGGAAGGAGCAGCCAAGCAACAGCTCTGCGGCGGCCCGGGTATTGTCTTGGGCGAAGATCAGGGTCGCCAGATGGGTGTCGTGGCAGACCCGAGTCGCCCACTTGATGCCCTCCACGGTGTAAGCTTCTGGGTCGTCGCAGCTGAAGGAGGCGACGTCGAGCCCGACCACGTCCGAAGTCACATGCGCCGCGTGACATAACCCTGACACGAGTCAGTGAGTCTGAGAGTTTCGGTCAGCAAGAAAACCGAGCCTCTCGTGCACCAGGGCGAGGTCGGCGCGGAGCTGCTCGACTTCTCTCAGGGCCGAGGCAGATTTTTTCTCCTCCGAGGCAAGCAACATTGCCGCCGCCTCGGCCTTTCCTCGCTCGGATGCAAGCGACTGCTCCGCCTCAGAGGCGCATTTTTTCGCTGCCTCGGCCCCTCCACGCTCGATGGCGAGATCCCCCTCCACGCAAACGGCGTGCTCCTCCATCTCCTTCAGCTTGGTCTTTAGGAGTTCTACCTCGGAGGATTTCTCGTCCAGGCGCATGGCAAGCGCGGCCGACTTCTCCCCTTCAGCGTTTAGGGCATGCAGAACGTCGGCAGTACGGGCCTGCTCCTCGGCCAAGGGGCCCTCGATGTCGGCCGCGCGTGCCTCCAGGAGCGCCAGTTTTTCGGCGACGAACAGGCACTGAAAGAAAGGCGTTGGTATCCATCCACCGAAAGAAACTAAGGACAGTCGAGCTTACCTTCAGCGCCGCGGCCCGTGCTGCCGCTCCGACCTGGGGGGCCGACATCCCGGCGAAGCTTGCCACCACATCTTCTTCGGATAGCCTCGCCCCGGGTGACTCACGAGGTCAAGCTCCAGCGGCGAGGTGGCAAAGAAATCCGGCCCGAGTCGACCAGACACTCCACATGAGGGCGAGGCGGTTGGGTCGATTCAAGAGAGCTCCTGCTCCTCGTCTTTCCCTTCGGGGACGACGAAGAAAGCATCGTCACCACTGCGCCAGGAAGATCGGGAGCGGAGGCCCCCTCGGCCATCGACGCCTCGACCGGACCAGCCTCGGCACCTGCGCCTTCGGGCGAGCTCTCCTTGGGCGTCCCCGCCAGAGGCGCGCTCTCCTCCGGCGCCGTGCCCTCGGGCACAGCCTGGCCCGTATGAGGCTCCTTAGGAGGCGACCGCGCCCGAGGAACCATGGGGTCTTGAAGGGACCCCTCGGCGACGTCGTCCCCGGCGACTTCGACGGCCTCGCCGATGTCGACATCAGACGAAGACGAAGAGGACGATTCCCAAGAGAACCGGTCTTGAGTCACAGCCGTTGAGTGCATCGCGGTGAAGAGACCGCCCATTGGTCCCTTACCAGCACCTGGGCCCATCTTGATCGCCACGTCGTCTTGCTTCTTCGTCGGGGGCTCCTCATCGCTCCCAACGCGCGACTCCTCCACCAGGAGCGGGCGACTCGCGACGGTCGCTGTCGGCGTCATCGTCGTCCCAGTCTGCCAGCTCGGCGGCGAGGCTTTTTTGCTTCATCTTCCGCGGGGCCGGCTTTGCCTTCAGGGCTGGAGCGGCCCGCTTCCTCTTGTCTCCTGCCTTAGTATCGCCGGACGAAGCGATGTCTGGGCGAGGAGGAACCTCCCATTTGAACAGCTCGCAGGCTCGGTTCCGGCGAACTGCGATCATCTTCGAGACGACCGCCGCCTCGGACGGCAAGTATCGCCCCAGAAGGAGATTCGCGTCCCGTTCCGCCCGGGCGAGGTCGTACCCCTTCGTCGGCTCATACCCGTGAAAGGGACAAGGCCCGAGAGGTTGTCCTTCGGGGATGGGTGAGCACTTCATCCTCCAACCGGTGGCGAGGGGCCGGATCCTCAGGAGAAGGTACTCCTCGACCAGGTCGCGCGACGAGAGTTGATGGCTCATCACCTTCAGAGCGTCGCGTCTCGTCAAGTCCGCCGAGGAGGCGACCGGCGTGCGAGTACTATACCCGGGGGCGACCTTGCTGCTGGTAAAGCCGAGGTCGCCAACCCGGTAGAAGAACCACTCGTTCTTCCAATTCTTCCACTTGTTCTTCAACGCCATCGCCAGGTACGAGGCGTCAGAACCTCGGCATCCTCGGAATCCGATCGTTCCGAAAAGGGAGTGGGCGCCGTTGTGAATGGCCGAGGTCGTCATCACTGGTTCGTGGAACATGGCGAAGCATGCCGCCATGCTGTCTAGCCGCATTGACTTCATCGCGAACTCGAAGATGGCCAGACGAGAGATGGCGGTCGGGTTGAGGTCCGAAATCTCGAGGCCGAAGTGGTCCAGGACGAGCTGGACTATGGGCGCGGCGGGGAAGGAGAGCCCGGCCCGAAACTGGTCGGCGAAGACGACGATATGTCCCTCCGGCGGGGTAGCCCGTGTGCTTCCTCCCTCGGGGAGGGCCGGCCCGTGCTCGTCCATCCCCAGAGGGAAGCATCCCGCTGCGCTGAGACGAGATATTGTGGTGTCCGACGCTTGGGTCGCCCCGAGCCATCGGGTGTAGGAGACCTCGGCCGGCTTCTTCCCCTTCTTCGTGACCGCAGCGGCTTTGCTAGACGCCATGTCAGACTTCTCCTATTCTAATGTCAAGTCATCCCTAAGGCGCTTAAGTGCAACCCAGTCCGAGCGGCTAATCTTGGCGAGAGAGAACTCAGTACGGGGAGCGGCGAGGTGCAGGTGAAGAAAGCGATACAGCCGGAGAGGTGCGAAGGGGTATTTATAGCCCTGGGGCGGCCTGGAGTGCGAGGCGGAGTAACGGGCGGAGGCGGAACAGGCGGATCGAGCGGTTACGGCCCGGAATGCGAGGCGGAACTAGTGGAAACGGGCGAGCGAGGAGGAAAACGGGTGAGCGAGAAGACCGGGGGCCCGGAAGATTGAAAGGGGCACCTCGCCCGGGGTTCTCTGACTCCCGCTAAAGGAAGAATGCGGGCACGAGCGGCGTCAATCTCCTCGCCATTCGCACCCGCGAGGGGCTGCTGTTGGGGGAGTCCAGCTGAGCCCTCGGGCCGAGGTACCCCCCTCCTTTTGTACATATTACGTCTAACAAGTACTATGCTCTACAGGGGCCTTCAATGGGCTTTGGACAGGGCGAAGTCGTCCCGGTGAGGCGACGTAGGTACAGGAGCAGGGAGTAAGTCGGATGCCGCGGACGAGGTGAGAGGCCACCTCGGACAGGACGAGAAGGAAGGAGAGCCGAGCTCGCCCAGCGCGGACAATGCGCGGGCACAGAGGACGGCAAAGGCGGAGACGGGCCGTACCAGCAAGACGAATCTAGAAATATGCCGGCGCATATAGTAGGTAGCGACGAGGTGGAGAGTACATATTCGGCCGACGTACGGTGACACAAGCCAGGGAAAGACTGTAACCTTTTAGGGGGCAGCGATGTATTTACACTTGTAAGCCAGTTTTGCCTATATAAGAGCAAGTTGGCACCCCATATGAACAAGAGAGAAATACACTTCCACTACGCATTCACCAAAATCCCTTTCTGTCTTCGGCGGTAGCTGGGTAAAGGCCCCGTGGATATTTGGCTTCGTTCCCCAAGTCTCCCCCAAGCACATCGGTCTCCCGACTCCGGGTGCCCAAACTTACTGTCCGAGAGACATCTCGCCGACAAACCCTAAACCCTAGCTTCGACCTCGGCGTCCACCCCACTAACAGCGCAGCATCCAAACGGAGCACATCCAACCTCGGCGCCAATTCATTTGGCACTGAGGTCACCCACGTATGCTTCACTTCAACTGTCGGGGAGCCGCGTTGGCTACTCACATGCCATTTCGGTTGGTGCTAACATGTGTAGGGTCGGCACCATCGTGAGTGGCATTGAGCCGAGAGGTCAAAAGTAGCGAAAGATCTTTATTGGGTTCATTTCTTTCGAAAGTTTCAAAATGGAGTCAAAATTGTCAACTTTTACTTCTTCTCGTCTTACAGTGCTGTGTTTTGAAAGTGTGTTAGTGAGCGATGAGCACCTCGTTGGTAGTATCCAAAAAGGGTGCTACAGTGCACCTCGGAGGGCTTGAACCTCTGAACTTGTGGTTAAGAGCCACGCGCTTTAACCAACTGAGGTTATTTTTTTGACAGGAACTAACGAACTGAGCTACTGCAGCCTTTTTCTCAATAAGATCTGTCTGTCATTATTGAATTATTTACTCCGGCCCGCGACATTCCCCAACGGCTACCTGGTGGCCCGTAATAGCCAGGACTCGGTGGATTAGCTTTTCTATTGCCTTCTGATATCTGTATCTAAAAATATAAATAACCGAAAAAGTCTTTAGATACAAAGTTTTGTATCAAATGGCATGAAAAATAAAGGATTACATAACACACTGAACCACAAGATAATTATGTACTACACAATTTATTATGTGACTGGTATTTATGTCAGGATATAAATTCTCTCACAACCGCCTCTAACTGCCAGACATACACAACCATACCCTCCCTGTCCTCCGGTTGCTGCAGCAAAGACCATGACTGCAACCAATTGGTACATAGAAGATAACTTGCAATAGATTGAAAAATGTCTTATTGTCAAAAACAATTTGTGGCATCTTATTTGCTAACCTCTAAGGTACTCGATTTTGCATTTATTATATTGATAGTTTGCATATTGCCGATACATGCAATCCATGGTGTATGTCTCTTTTTCTAAAAAAAGAAAATAAAATAAAGATGACATCGAGAAAGCAATAAAGAAAGTTAAAACAGAACATGCAGTGCAAAAAAAAAGGAGACACATCACAAAAACCCTTCTAAGTTCCGTCATTTTTGTCCACCATACCTACCTATTATAGCACTTCATCTTTTGTCATTTGAGTATCTTGTCATTGCACTTAGCATTTATTTATGACTTGATTTTATTTATATTGCATATATAGCCCTCCGGTGGCACTCCGGCGGCAAAATCGGAGTCGTTGGGTCGTGAGCACGATGAATGATAACAATGACGCGGCTGGTTGCGCCAATGTGGGGTGTATTTTGTTTGTTTGTCATGCAAGACCGGTTTTGCCAGCACACTTGTTGTGATTTGGTGGTGCTTGAGGCCTAGTCTAGCTAGGTAGCTCGCCTGTTATAGGGGTTTTTCTCTGATTTTTCTCTAATTAGCCAAGCTTTATAAGATTTTTGACCCGATTTTCTTTATAAACAGGGTCAATCCTATTCTCTTTAATAGATTGTAGGAACACCCTGCCCTTTTGACGAGGTTCGTCAAAAAGAAAACTAAGAAAAAAGGGTGGGTGGTGCAGCTGGACCAGGTGAGTTGTCATATCCGGCCTCTTTCCTCCCCAGGTTAGGTTGGGCATCATACCAAATCTTGTCCCTCTGTGACTTATCTTTTGTGATCTTTGTATACACATGTTAATTGCTTTGAAATTAACAAGAGAATTACGGTGCCTCGTATCTTGTGTTCATGTTCCTCTACTTTCTGTCCATATTCTTATGATTACTGAGAATTGCGAGCGTGATAACACCAGAATTACAACATACCTGTTTTAATTTCTTAAATAAAATACAAAAGTGTGATGACATCGGCTAATTTGGAGTCTAGCTAGCACACCCCACCTCTCCGCCGAAGCACGGTGATTCCGCACGGCCCATAACATGCACAATGCGCGTGCATAATCTAAGGACATCTCCAATAGTAGAAAATGCAGTCTTTTCTTATGCCTTTCACGTCATCTAGAGATAACAATAAAAACATGTTATGCAATGGGTTATCTCTTGATGCTATCTTTAACAATTAATGCATGCATGAATATATGATCAAAATTAAATTAGAAAATATGGGTTTAAGGAAAGATATATTATATAATAGAGAAAATAGTGATCTCTTAGGTATGAAGAGATCATTCCTTCATCAAGGGAAGGCAATCTTCTCTTTCTTCTCTCTCTTCTCTCTCTCTCTCCTCCAACTCAACAAAAAGCATATGTGACACCTCTAAGAGAAGGCTGACATCACCCTATTGGAGATGACCTAAATTGCCCACGCAAACTACTCACGGTAGTGGACCCGCTATTTGCACCAATTCAGCTTGTGTTTTTGTTGTTCTAAATAATAGGTCGTGTTTTCGTTGCTCTAAACAAATAGCTCGTGTTTTTAATTTAAAATGTCACTGTATTAAAATAAGCACTCAAATCATGATTTGATTGAAACATTGTGTTTCTTCACAAAAAAAAAGAAGAAACATTGTGTTACCTATGTTTATATTTTCAAAACAAGACCACCAATTCGAAAGTGTTTGTGTTACAATTTCCAACGTGTGATAAAAAAGATTACCCAAACAAATCGGAAGTGGAACGGTTCACACCCATTAGTGGAAAAAATAGTGGAGCAAATCTTAAACTGCCAGTGTCCAAAATGTCTTTCACTGCCACCACACGTTTTAGTGAAAACTACTGTGGCAAGCTTGTTCTTCATAATGCTCTCAACAAATGCCAAACCGCACCACGTCAATCCTATAGAATGACATGATGAACGTTTTGATACTTTGATTACTTCTATTTTACCTATCGACCAATTTATTCTGTAATTTTAAATACTCATCCTAATCATGCATTCACATGCTCAGATCCACAACTAGAATTCCAATTCTTTTTTGCCAAGTTCTAAACAAACACAAAAAGTTTGCCAAGTTGCACAAAAATACAAAAAATACTTGATCAAGGACAGAAATGGGTAGAGTTATCAGAACTACAAGAGATACTTCTTAGTTTGCCAATATGTTTCAACAGATTCTTTGCTGGAATATATTAAAATGAACTAATGAAAAATATTTATTTTGATGCTGGCACTTGTTGTAGCAATTACTGAGTCAAGCTAGGAATTTGACTCAGTGGCCACCATGTCCCGAGATAACTTTTTCATATATCCCCCACTTCTTCTCCTGCAAAGACTTGATGCTTGATGTGATTTTAGTAAATTTCCAGAGATTTGCAGTAGGCAGTGATGCTTCCAACTTCGCTATTTTCTTGTTCATAGAATTGATCTGACAAAATTTCCACACACATGCAAGCGCACAAAACACACAAACCTTAGTGGCATACTTTTGTTGCAATATATGATGATGCATCTATATCCATTGCTTGTAAGATAGTTCGAAAGGTTTAACTGGCGGCAAGGCCAGCGTTCCAAGGCCTGTCTACCATACTCACGCTTCAATTCAGAATAAAGCATACTTAGTCTAAGTGCTGCCTCGGTCATTGGTAGATGCAGACAGGGAGCTAGCACAGGTTTCCCCACATTTGCAGTTACTAGATGCTATTATGCAAGCAAAAAAGAGTTATGAAACATACGTTGTGCCTACTGAACATTCCAGAGCAACATACTGTTTCACATACCTGAGTTGATGCAACTTCTCTTGGTGCAACTTCATGTTTGCCTACTAGCGAAGATTCTATTATTACTGGCTGGAAATTTAGGGTTTGTGCGGGAATCCACGAAGAGGATGGTTTCACCATCTTACTGCCCGCAAATCTATCACCAAACCTTAAAGTGGTTTTGTTTTGTGCCACAGCGATGTCAAATGGCTTAAGAATTCACGGAGTACCACGAGCCCGTATTAATAGATCGATACCACTAACGTTTCAAGACGTATTTCTCATTTGGTCATTCCTTTCAAAAGTAATTTAAATTAAAGTATCTTTCTTCCAAATCCATACCTTCCTTTTATGTGTGATGCTTATCCGCATTTTTATGCGAGTTGATTAATTAATATTGTACCAAAGACAAAAAAAAGACCCCTCCTTTCCCCTCCCTACAGTATAGAGAGGCGAAAAACCAGCGGTCCCAGATCCAGCTTTTCCCCGCCGACGAGGCCGCCGTTTTTCCTCGCCTCCGGTCGCCTCCAGGCACCGTGAGGTGGGGGGAAACACGGCCTTTGCCTGGCGTGTGCATAGGGCCCTAGGGGTCCCTGGTCTTGTTCTCCGTTCCGCCGTTGGTTCGTCGAGGGTTGCGGCGGCGGAGGGAGTTTTGGTCTCCCCAGCTCCAAGCCTCGTCTCAATGTCTCCCTTCTGGGTTTCGTTGAGGAGCTCGTGGGAGTTCTTGTCTCTGTTTCCTGTTTTGCTTTTGTTTTCATTTTCGTGCTGCAGATCTAGCGCCAGGTGCGGTTGGGCTGCTTACCCTCTTCGAGATGATACGAGCTGGGGCACGAATCTTAGTCCGCGACGATGGCTTCACGACCTGCGCAGATCGGGGTCTTTTCCCCTGCCGATGTGGCTTTTTCGGCTTCTTCGGAGGCATGGTTCCGTCGCCCGCGACGGACGAATCTTGCGGCCTTTCAACGAGGTTCTATCCTCTTTCGTTTTGTGCAGATCTGGTTGGTGCTGGTGCTTTCGTCTTCGTCTTCGTCATCCTCCAACATCTCCGGTGATGCGGCGGCGGAGCGGATTCCGGCATCGGTGTGCCTGCTCGTGTTTGCCCCAGGGGCTTGTTTGTAATTTCTCTTTCTTTAGGAGTTTTCTCAGATGTGTGGGGGGCAGCTGTCCTGTTACTGTTGTGTTTTCCTTATCTTAATCAATGCAGATATTCTCTCAAAAAACATATTGTACCAAAGACGAAACTCCTTCGGCACAGCCTATATTTTCCAGATCTATCTTGCGTACCGTGTATAGAATATTTTCACCATATCTTGTATTTGTTGTTAATTAGTTGTAACCATTTCAAAATAATTATGTAACATTTTATCCTTCGGCAATGTTTCATCTGATTTCAATCGATACCTCCCTCCCAAAAATATACCTAAGGAAGATTTTCTTGTGCCTTTATAATTTCAGTCAGTTGCCATCACCTCCTCCTTATTCAAATTTAAGCTACAATACACCCTCCTCCACCTTCCCGCTTGGACTATAGGCAACTATGTGACTATTGAGTTTGGCACGCACTAGTACAGAAATCCATATCCGAGGCGGTTGAAATAGCACATCCGAGACGGTTATAGCAACCGCCTCGACGGAGTGGTTGCGGATATGGGGGCATGCATCGGAGGCGGTTATGCACCCGCCTCGGATTAGACTTATCCGAGGCGGTTGAAACGCGGCAATCGCCACGGATAGTAGTAATCGGAGGCGGTTACATTTTATTAACCGCCTCAGATATCTCCTTATCCGAGGCAGTCAGAATAATTTAACCGCCTCGAATAAGGAGTTATCCGAGGCGGTCAGAATAATTTAATCGCCTCGGATAAGTTGTTATCCGAGGCAGTCAGAATAACGTAACCGCCTCGGATAACTCTCTTATTCGAGGCAGTAAAGATAGCTTAACCGCCTCCATTAGAGATATCCGAGGCGGTTGTTAAGTTGCAACCGCCTCGGATATGGTTTTAAATAGGCATTATTTAGCCTGATTTACTAGCCTCCCTGAAAAAGCAAACAGTTCATATGAATTTTCTATAGCACAGCATGTCCACAACAGATCTATATAGCACACTATTCAATCATTCATTCTCGCATCAATCACAAGACATAAACTTCGGACATTCACATACATACACATATAAGTAATATTACAAAACTTGTTCATTTGTGACATATACTCAATTCACATCCATGATATTGATCAAATTCAAAAAAGTAAACATCTTCACATGAATAGAACCACTCGCCGTAGCCTCCGTACACGATAGCTGTTGATAAAAAAGTCTCATTTGTTAAATAGTGACATTCATAAGAAAAAGATAGAATTATTTGACACCCATATATACGTTAGCACCAAGAGAAAAAGTAACCAACATTTACAAACATCAAGTGCACTTGTCATTTGAAACCACAAGTTCGAAAGATAACTACAAAGTTTACAACTTTGCAACCAATGAAGTAGCAACTTCGCAACCAATGAAGTACGTAATGACTTAACTAGAAACCTAAGTAATGATCTAACTAGTCGCAATCCTAAGTTCCTAGCATGCCTCCGAGGAACCGAAGCGTCCTTGGGGACTAATGACCTCGTTGTTTAGGAAGCTAGCGATGTGCGACCGAATCTGAGCCATGTCCATATCTTCCAACTGTTTGATTGCCATGGTTTACGCCGCTCCCTGAAAACATGAGGCTTACACTCAGGGCGAATAGCATGATTAAACATTAGACATTAGTTAGTGGCGATGGTTTCGTACCGCTAGATCTCCGTACTTTGGGTTGCTGCAAAGGGCTAGCATGTGGAAACACACGTAATACCCACAGGAGTCGGTCCCTTCGGGCTGCTGCCGGCACTACAAAAGGAATATCGATTAGGTATAGAGGGCAGAAGTATGATGGCATTAGTTCGAGAAGTCAAGGACATTACGAAATACCTTAAACTTTGAGTCATGACGTAACTCGACGGCCACTCCTTTCTTGACCTCCTTGTGCCTCCCTCCATGTTTGACGTACATGTCAAATGCTCTAGGTGATTCAAAACAATTAGCATCGAACTGTCGTTTCCTTTGTGAAGAAGAAAGAATAGGCACGGACGAAGTAGAAAGTTTTGGTACTCACTCGTCGAGTAGACACATGATGTCCACGTACCCTTGCTTGCGGTAGTCAATGCTACACCTCATGGAATCAAGGTACCATACCTTATTCCACTTCGGCATGATCACGAGGAGGATCCAATGGCCCCTGATTATACGATACGAAGTTATTACATGTTTAGCCGTCGAACCATGAGAATTTGTAAAGGATGTGGCTTACCCGATGTTATAGGCAACCTGGATGTAATCTCGTGCGGAGTACTCATGGAGTAAATGCACGACGTAATCCCGCACCATGCTCTTATCTGACGCGATGGATTGGGCCGAGATCAAATGTGGGTCGCCGAACCCCACAGAGTTCTTAAGCTTTCTTCTTTCGCTAAGATCAATCATGTATCTGAGTACATGAGAAGAACGACTTACATTGCAGGCATTTAGCGGTGATAAAATAAATAGGTGCTGTGTTGTAAGGACTTACAGCGTGAAGCATCTCATGAGACTGGCGTCCAGCTCACGGTAGTGCATCATGTTGAAGATGTCCGAGAAATCCACGGGAAACATATTCCCTTGGCGATGCTTGAAATGTTCCTCCGTGAAGTAGACTACGACGTCGACTCTTGTATCTGGGAACGGCCTGTTCGACATATCGAGATAATGGTCATGAAGCGTCCGGCAGGCTACGCCCAGGTTCACGTCAGCATCAACCATAGGTTGTCCCGGCACGTGCTGGTGAGCTACCTCCGCTAAAGGATACTCCACATCAGCCGCCTGTTTTGAAGCAGACTTCTTGGCTTTGTATACTTTCAGCTTGGATGTGGCCCCTTGACTCTTCGTTGGAACACGGCTTGGCCGTGAGCTCTCCACTGGTGGTAGTGCCAAGAGTTGAGGGGGTAGCGAACAACGTGGAAGCTCGACATGTGGCAGGCTCGGCAGTGGCTGAGGAAGGACGAGCTGCCTCGAAACCTCCGGCGGAGATCGAGCAACCACCGGTGAAAAGCTGAGCATCCCTTGATCGGCGAGCATGGAGGAACAGACGGTGCGCTCGGTGCTGATTCCAGGACTATGTCCTTCTTCGGCCACTGGACGAACGACCCGACTGCGTCGATTAGCAACTGCATCTCATCAGATTCTCGCGCGTTCGGCAAGGGACAGTTAGCGAAGCTCTGGTTGATTGACTCGACCTGCACTCACGCGAAGCCTGGCATTAACGGGACACCGTGTATCACCGTTCCAGGAGCAGATGGCCAGACCTGACCGTACGCGGCGTCCATCGAGAAGTTCGTCGTAGCGAACTGTATCTGCATCTTGCACCTTGTCGGACCCCCAATCTGGTCGACGGGAGAACAATCATCGGCACCCGAAGCGCAGCTACTGCGGCGGGCACCCGGGCTAATTGCGACTGGCGCCCTGTCCTGCAGGTACTGTGTTGAAAGCCTATCCTCCATCATCCTCATTCTCTCCTCAAACTGCGCCTCAAGGGACGACTGTATCTCCACTTTCATCTGCTCGGCTCTTGCTCGCTTCCTCTGCCGATGTGCCTCCTGCGTGTCCCCGGTGAAGGCTTTACTCCATGTTGCAAGATTATCGAAACCCCGGGTGCGTCCGTACGGCTCTCTGGTGCCGATGGCCTCAGAGAGTATGTCTTTCTCCCGGCTTGGCACAAACGAGCCTTGAGATGCCTGCTCATTAAGCCCCACCATCCTCTGATAGACCTCCTCGTCTCCAGGGTTTCTCCAGACGCGTTGACCACGAGGATCCACCTTCGTCCTCGCCCTGCACCAGTCCCGGATTCGGCTGTCGCTGAAATCCGAGAACACCAGCTGCTGACCGTGCTTCTCCGCTTCCTCGTCCTCCTTCGCCCACTTCTTCTTAGCACCGACGTATCCTAAGGTGCCGAGAAAATGCGGGTGCTTGTTCCTCCTGGCTAGCTCTTGCCCCTTCTTGGCTATCTGCCTGGAACTCTTCGGACGACTTCAGGGTGCAGAACTCCGCCCAATCTTCTTCGGAGACATCCGGGTATGCCTGGCAAGGTGACTTCTCTTGCTTCAGATAGTCTCTCACCAGCCTGTGCTTGAAATTCCTCCAGCACTTCCCAGCCGTCAATATGGTAGCTCGGTAAAATTCGGCTTCGACCTCTTCCGGGTACATGAAGGAGCCCTTCACTTCCTCAAACAGGGATCTCCGCTCCTCCCGTGTCAGCTCACCCCAATCAGTGAGGGTGATCCTAACCCTAGAACAGGCGACCACCCCGCATAACGTCCTCCACTTCTTCCGGGTTTCTTCCGGCTCAGGAACTTCGGTCACAGGATCCAAGCTCTGTACTACCCATCTGCCCTTCGGCCGTCCCGATGGCTTCCTTGGTTTGCGAGAACCCTTTCCTGACGATGTCGACGGTCTTGGCGACCCCGACGGTGATACCGTACGAGAGGGCGACGGGGAGTTCGTCTCCATTCTAATAACGATGAAAATATACCCAATTTGCAGTTCAAAACATATACATGGAGGAAACACTTCAATTATCATAGATATATTCTATCAGAAGTTCTACCTAATCGGTAGATTCTACTAACTAATTACTTGGAAGAGTATGGGGATTCAACATGTACCAACTTAAGCAAAGGTAACCTGGTCGTCAAGGTCTAAATTGAGTTGCGGATTGAGTGACAGTCACTCAAGCAGCTACTCAATTTAGACCTTGACGACCAGAGTCATATGACCTTGATGTAGTTGGTTGTGAGATGAGATAGTGTCCAAGTAAAGTAGGAAAATTCCAATGTCATTAGAGAAGCTACGATAACTTTTATATTGCTTGGATTATATGTAATTGTGCAGGGTTTCAATGCCCCAATGTACAACCCTGTACATGTTTACAACAACATCTATCTAGAATTTTTCATAAATTCTAACTAATTAACAGTTCTTTTCTCATTGGACATACCATAAATTAAGTAAAAACAGCTATGATTATCAACATATGTCAAAACAAGAGATCAACTTCCTTATGTTGGACCTTTAGTCTATCAATCAGTTGCAGAAAGTTTGATGTCTGCTCCACTTGAGGCCTGTCTACATACACTACACAGACCACAAGATGGATGTTGCTCCACTGTCTCCAAGTGCTGCAAATTTTTTCTACGTCTCCTTTATAATTATACCCCTTCCACAAAGCAATGGATAGATTCCCAATTCCCCTCCTTTTTATCACCAACAACTAGAGTGCAAGGATTTGCAAACACCTGGAAATGTGCCTACTTCTGGTTTAATTAATTATTACTAGCTGATCTACGGCCTAATGGTATCTCATGACCACAAGAAAACACCGAGATTGTCACATTAATTTTAAGAGTAGCTATTTAGTTAGTTCTTGGAACTCTAGTTGGATTGGGAGTTACCTTGCGGTTCTAGAAGGAGGAGAGGCCGGCGGTGGTGGTCGGGGAGGAGCTCGGGAAAGCCGCCGCTGGGGGGAAGCCACCGCTCGGGGGACGCCGCCGCTCGGGGGAAGCCGCCGCTCGGGGGAATGGCGCCGCTCGGGGGAAGCCGCCGCTCGGGGGAGGAGCCCGCGGTGCTCCGGGGAGGCGGCCGCGTTGCTCGGGGTCGGAGGCGGCGGTGCTCGGAGGAGGCAGCGCTGGACGGGGGCGGCGGCGCTAGGGTCAGAGGTGAGGGCGCTGGTGAATGGGAGGAGTTAGTGCGCGCGGGTGAAGGCAGTTTGAGTTTTTTATACGGGACATATCGGAGGCGGTTAAACCGATCTGACCGCCTCCAATTATGAATAAAGGAGGCGGTTACGTGGATCTGACCGCCTCGGATATATACATAAAGGAGGCAGTTACGTCGATCTGACCGCCTCAGATACGTATACATAAAGGAGGCGGTTACTTTCATCTGACCGCCTCGGATATATATATATCCGAGGTGGTTACCTGTATCTGACCGCCTCGGATATATACATAAAGAAGGCGGTTTCTTTTATCTGACCGCCTCGGATATACATAAAGGAGGCGGTTTTTTAGATATAATCGCCTCGGATATAGATAAAGGAGGCGGTTGGTAAATTCTAACCACCTCGGATAGGTTTGCTAAACTTTCTGCACAATTCAGTTCGCAGTTTTAGAATTGACAGCAAATAGATATACAAATATAACATCACATATACATTGACAGCACACAGATATCAACAACATAAATACATCACCATTTGCACATACATGTTTCTTGCATGTTCAAACCAACAAAATCAACACTTCCTCAAAAAATCTCAAAGGATTGCATTGCTTCAAAGGTTTGCACAACTCTACAACCTTTACCATGAACATCCCAAATATATATATCACCATTCTACAACCTTTGCATGTTTCAACCAACAAAATCAGCACTTCTCAAATTATCTTCGCTTCCTCGTCCTTTCTTCTTGCGAGGCATTCCCTCTTCGAACTCTAGTCCTTCTTGATGATCTTGACGTGCGTACACCGCTTCGTTTGGTTCATCGGTAATCGGGTCTCTAATGCTATGTTGCATCGGAGGTGCATCTTCAAAGACCTTGTATTCGTCCTCATCCACCACTCCCTGAACTCCCACAATCTTCCTTTTACTCTGTAGGGCAATATGAAGATTTTCTTCGCCGGGTCGGTCACATAAAACACTTGGTGAGCTTGATTGGCTAGAATGAAGGGGTCATCTTTGAATCCAACACGTTGGAGGTCTACTGTTGTGAAGCCGTACTTATCGACCTTCGTAGATTGCAGATTGACCCAACGCAACGGAATAATGAGAATTTGAAGTACACATAGTCCAACTCCCAAATATCCTCGATGAACCCGTAGTACCAGCTCCGTTTACCGCTAATGTCAGAAGCCTCTATGCGGACCCCACTATTTTGAAATGTGCTTTTGTTATCTTGATCTCTAGTGTAGAATGTGTATCCGTTAATGTCATATCCTTGCCAAGTGACGACTTCGAATGTTGGGCCCTTCGCGTACCAGGTTAGAATGTCGCTAGAGGCACCTAAACGAAGACGCTCCTTGAACCACTTGTTGAATTCTTTGTTATGCTCTCTCGTCCTCCACGCATCGGTTCTATCTGGATGCTCCCGCCTTAACTTTGCCTTGTGCTCATCCATGTACGGGGCAATGGCGGTCGTGTGTTGCAGCACTGTGAAATGGGCGAGAGCGTGACCAGGTTGATCGGCCGTTATTGATTTCTTTCCGATGGTCCCAACACCATCAAGCCTGCCTTCATGCCGAGAGCGTGGAATGCCAATTGGTTGGTTCGACTCCATGTAGTCAACACAGAACTCGACCACCTCCTCCGCAGTGTAACCTTCGACAATGCTTCCCTCCGGTCGATACCTGTTTCGCACGTAGTGCTTCAAGATTCCCATCAATCTTTCAAACGGGTACATGCTCCGAAGGAAGACGGGCCCGCACATCTGATTTCGTGGACGATGTGGACGATGAGATGCACCATTATATTGAAGAAAGAGGAGGGGAAATACATCTCTAGCTGACAAATAGTCTCCGCCGCCGCTAACTCCAGATCGTCTAGTTCGAACACGTCCATCATCTTCTGTGAGATCTTGTTGAAGAAGAAGCAGAGGTTGGTGATTGATTCTTGGACGTTAGGCGGCAGAATATTCCTGATTGCAATTGGGAGCATCTGTGTCATCATCACATGGCAGTCATGAGACTTCATGCCGATTAGTTTCAAGTCCTGCATCGAGACGAGCCTCTTGATGTTGGCGGAGTAGCCCGACGGAACCTTCACGCCATGCAAGAAGTTGCAAAACTCGGTTCTCTCGGCCTTGGATAAAGTGTAACAGGCAGGGAGGATGTATGTCTTTCCGTTAGGCAGTAGTACAGGCGCCAGCTCTGGTCTGATTCCCATGTCAACCATGTCAAGTCGGGCCTTGACGCCATCCTTCGTCTTGTCCTTCATGTTTAGCAGTAGACCCAGCACGCTGTCACAGATATTCTTCTCTATGTGCATCACAACGATGCAGTGCCGGACGTCTAGATCCTTCCAGTACGGTAGGTCCCAGAACACCGATCGCTTCTTCCAGTACGCGGACTCATCTGCGGCCTTCTTTTTCCGACCCTTTCCCAGCACGACGTCGACATCATTAACCTTCTCAAAAACCTCTGCACCGCTTATTGGCCTTGGTTCGCACCGTTCTCCGTTCTCCCGTTGAACTGTGACTTCCACCTCCGGTAACGGTGCCTTACAGGCAGGAACCGCCGGTGACCCATGTACATGACTTTCCCGTAATTCTTGAGACTTAGGCTCACGGTATTCTCCATGCATATGACACAACCTTTGTGTCCTTTCACCATCTGACCGGAGGTGTTGCCGAGAGCGGGAAAGTTTTGGATTGTGCAGAACAGCATGGCCCGCAGAGTGAAGTATTCTCTTTTGTCCGCATCCCATACCTGCACTCCTGTGTTCCATAGTGTTTCTAGATCATCCATCAACGGTTAGAAATACACGTCGATGTCGTTACCAGGTTGCTTAGGCCCTTCGATAAGTACGGACATCATAATATACTTCTGTTTCATACGAAGCCAGGGAGGTAGGTTGTACATACTGAGAAGTACGGGCCAAGTGCTATGTCGGCTGCTCATGTTGCCAAATGGATTCATTCCATCCGTACTCAGCGCAAACCTTACGTTCCTACTTTCCGCAGCGAATCGGGGATACTTCCTATCGATGTTTCTCCACTGGATAGCATCGACAGGGTGTCTGAGCTTTCCATCGGACGTCTTCCGCTCCTCCTCATGCCAGCGAAACAGTTTTGCTTCCTTCGGGTTTGCAAACAAACGCTTTAGGCGTGGGATTACAGGCAGGTACCAAGCAACCTTCGCAGGAGTCCCCTTCGTCGCCTCGACGAATTCGTCAGCTCCTTCTACTCCAATCTTACCCTTGTACCGAGAAGTCTTGCACACAGGGCATGAATGTAGCTCCGCAAACTCTTTCCGGTATAGGATACAGTCGTTCCGACATGCATGTATCTTTTCAACTTCCAGTCCCAATGGACAAAGCACCTTCTTCGCTCTATATGTGTTTATGGGTAACTCATTCCCCTCCGGAAGCATGTCACCTAGGAGGCCCAGCAACTCGTTGAAACTCTTGTCGGACCAGCTGTTGCTCGCCTTCAGCTTCAATAGTTCAAGCACGGCATATAACAAAGTGAACTTAGCCTTGCATCCTGCGAATAGCGGTTTCTCCGAAGCCCCCATCAAGCCTAGGAATTGTTCGTACTCTCCCTCGGTTTCGTGCCCTTCGAAATCACGCAACATCTGTTCCAACTCAGGCATTGAGTCGGGATCATCGGACCTCTCATGGTGTGAATCACAGCCGATATCAAATGGCATATCGGTTGCTTCTTCATCGGCACAGATATCATTATCTGATACTACGGCTTCATCTTCACTGTGCTTGGTCCAAGTTGAATACCCTTCCATAAAACCTCTCTTGAAGATGTGGTACTCAATATGATGGAGCTCGAAAGTCCTTACGTTACCACAGTCTACGCATGGACAATACGTGTCAGCTCTGCCCTCTTTCAATATGTCCGCCTTGGCAGCTACCATAAATGCTCTCACTCCATCTCTATACGCCTCTGTGTTGCGAGCTCCGTACATCCACGATCGATCCATCTAAGCCGTGCATGTGGAAAGTTGAAATTTTAGTTCAAAATATGAAGTGCATCGACTTCGTGACATTAGTTTATCATTACTTCAATTACTAACCTAACTGAATTATCAAAATAATTACTAACCCGCTTAAACTAACTAATATAAATAACTAACCGTACTAATTGACTAATATAACTAAGCTATATGCGTCGACTCTCTTCAATTACTAATGTATAACTAACCAAATTAGCCCTTCTTGCATATGAAAATTAAATAAGCCACAAAAATAAATCCATCATTAATTATTTTTCTTTTTACCCATAAAATTCCTTAAACATTTCAATACCTTAACACATCTTGCAATGCATTGAACCATACGATAATTCAAACATCTCTATCGATCTAATTATGATCATATAATTGTATATTCTCAATGTCCAATAAACAAAGCAAAATCACCAAATTATTGGATGAATTGAATCAAAAACTATGCACTAACCTTTGGTAAGCAACAAAGAAGTATTATCTCCAACTATACTCTTCCAAATGTAACTTCTCCACCGAAGAATCGCCAGAAAACAGCTCAAAAAATCACCAGCAAATCGCCACATTCAAGACATATCTACCTACTGGTCGTCTGTCAGCTCGCGCAGCACAATTAATACTGTGAATCATATTGGAGGCGGTTAAATCCATATAACCGCCTCGGATATTATATCCGAGGCGGTTATATATCAGAAACCGCCTCGGATATGTACTAACATATCCGAGGCGGTTGACGATATATAACCGCCACGGATAACGACCACATCCGAGGCGGTCATAAATAAGTAACCGCCTCGGATAACATTGGAGGCGGTCATAAATAAGTAACCGCCTCGGATGTGGTCGTTATCCGTGGCGGTTGTTCCCGGACTCGTTATCCGATGCGGTTATTTCGTACTAACCGCTTCCAGCGTTTCTTATTCGTGGCGCTTCTACTTAACCGCCTCGGATAAGGCGCCTCGTATAAACGATTCTGTACTAGTGACGCTCGTGTAGGAATGGGATCAAGGAAACAACGTCGACCTCCTCAAAGTCAAGTCACGAGGGCTTGATCACTGTAGTCTAATTATCAATCTGGAGCAACATTAAGAATGTACCCACCAAGCCATTACACAACAATATAAGCATACGTATCCAAGTCTATATGCAAGGTTGATTTTCACCGTATCTTGTATTTACTGCTGGTTAAATTGTAACTATTTTTAAAAATAAGTACGTAACTTCTAATCCTTCGAGAATGTTTCATTCCATTTCAGATATCTCCCTCCCAAAAATATTGAAGATTGACTTGTACCTTTATAATTTCGCGCAGTTGCCAAAATATCACTCAGTTATTGTGAGTAGACAAAGGGCCGTTGCGGCCTTCCACGGGAGAAAAAAGTGCGATCACAACCTCTTCCTTCCCCTTCGTTTTCTCACCTACAATGCATCTGCTTCCTTCACACTTGCACTATACCGCGGTAAGGGTGGAAACGAGCCGAGCCGAGCCCCGGCGGCTCGGCTCGCACAAGATCGGCCGCTCCTCCCCAGCTGCGCCACCGCCGCGACTGCCCCGGCCTCCTTCCCCGACGGCAACCTAGCGCGGCACCGGCGACCGGCGTGGGCGTGCAGCATGCAAGAGCAGCAGGCTGCCGCGGCTGGCGGTTTGTGCGAGCGGCGCGCGGGCTGCTGGGGCGAGCTGCAGCGTGGTAGCATCAAGCTCGAGCGAGCAGCAGGCCAGTGGCTCGACCCGACAGCCGCAGCTGCCACCGCTCCTCCCCAGCTGCGCCGCCACCACGAGTGCCCTGGCTTCCTTCCCTGACCGCCGCCGCTGCCGCTGCTCCTCCCCAGCTGTGCCGCTGCCGCAACTGCCCTGGCCTGGAGCAGCGCCTTGAGCAGCAGGTAAAGATCCTCCCTCCTCGGGCGCTCTCCCTCTCTTCCCCCTTCCCTCTCCCTTTCTTCCTCCCCTGCAGCCAATCGTGTAGAATAGTAGGAGCAAGTACAAAACGATAGAAAAAATCCAGCTTAATTAAGCTATACATGGATGGACAGATGCCTCCTTAGAGCTGAGATTTTCATGCATCTGGTGTGACGGGTGGGCTTTAATCTATACTGCAACTTAGTAGTAAGATATGTTTTGTTATTTACTGCTAGTCGCATGTGAACTCGATCCAGTCTGAGTATATAGCATGTGAATTGTCTAACTTTTTATCAAAGATCATACCGAATATTTTTATGTGACGAGCCTATGAGCTCCAAGCTGAGCTGAGCTGAGTCTGAACCGTCACTGAGCCCAGCCAAGCTGCGAGCCTAAAGCTTTTTATCCACCCTTAATCATAGACAACTGACTAGTGTGACTATTGAGTTGGACTCGCCCATGTAGGACGAGTGATGCTGACTAGAGACGGGCTTGAATATGTTTTTTAAAATTATTTTTTATAATGAGTTCTTTGGGTATTTAAATAAAATGATTTGTACAAATAGGGCCAAATAAGCCAGCCTTTTTCTAAGAGCGACAACACACTAATTAAGTCCGTGTGAAGATAGGCAATCTAGGGTTATGCGGAACCAGTTTTACTCGAAAACCTTTTTCTTGGGAATGGAAGAGTTCTCTTTCTTTGATAATGCATCAAGGTGATGCTATACACAAATAGTTTCTTCCATCCTCTGTATTAAACATGCACACAGCTACAAGTTTTAGAACAAAAGTAACACAAAAACCCAGCCAAACACTAGATTTATAGTCTCGAATGGAAAAAAATATGGAAGACAAGGTAAAAGCTACTCCTCAAGGTGCACATACGCAATAGCTAAATCTCTACCCATGCTTGGAGAAGAGCTCCCCGTATCACCATCTCAGGAGCTTGGCATACTAAACAAAATGTCTCGCGGTTCTCTGGGCACTGCAAGATACACCATGGTCGCAACCAATGTGTGCACCTATAAATAACCTGTAGTGGATTATAGAATTTATGTTTTTCAAAAATTACATCATAAACACAAAGCAGCTACTACAAATAGTATGAGGACGCGAAGGCCTCTGTCCAACCAATTAAGCCAAGGTCCAAACAGATCAATAATACTAGTAGGTGGATGTGACTCTGAAGCCGCCTGTCTGACTTACCATGCAAATCAAGCAACTGGACAGTCAAAAAACAATTGTGAATAATTTCGTCATGTGAGCAAAAGCAAATTTTGGACTGCTCGTCCAATTACACCTCCAAGTGTTATCCTTATCCTTTGTGAGAATAACTCCCCTCCGAAGGTAGTATAAGAAAAATTTTATTTTGAGAGGACATTTTAGTTTCAAAATTTTTCTATTTGTTACTGGCACATCCTGACGTACAAGTTTTGCATACAAAGACTTTAGGGAAAACTTGCCATTTTGGTGGAGGTTCCATTTGAATCTATCTTTGACTTGAGTCAATGTATGTGGGATACCCTTGTCAAAACTCAACAAGTTTTGTCCTACTATGACCCGTCAAACTTAACATTCAGGGGATTGGAACTCAAGACATATGCCATTGTCTTATGATGAGCCAAATTAAATAATCATGGGTACTAAATGGATAGAGGGTTATTGCCTAGCCACCAATCTAACCAGAATCGTATCTTCAACCCATCTTGAAGATGGAAGGTCCCATACTGAAATAGCGTGGATTTAACTTTTAACAGGCCCAACCAGAAATGAGAGTCACTTGGTTTGCTCGTTAATTGTGACATAGGCTGTCTTCAAGATGTTTTCTTCAGACCAACATTTGCCAAGCTCCCTCCTCATTTAAAATTTTGAAGAGCCACTTGCATAAAAGATTTTTATTTTGAATATGTAGATCTTAGATGCCCAATCCGCCTTGGTCATGAGGCCTACACAAAATGCTCCACTTAGCAAGTCCGTATTTCCTCTTATGGTCATCACCTTGCTAGAAGAATCTAGACCAAAAGTAATCAAGTCTATGGAGGACTCCCCGTCGCACCTCAAAAAATGAGAGCATGAACATCAGCAGGCTATTTAGGACAGCGTTGATTAGTACTAGCAGGCCCCCGTAAGAAAGATATTTTTCTTTCCAACTACTTGTCGTTTCTCAAAGCGGTCCTCAACCCCATTCCACTCTGCATTCTTGAGCTTCCTACAATGAATAGGTATGCCCAAGCAGCGAAAGTGAACTTCCAATTTCACATCCAAAAATATTTCGATAGTGGTCCTCACACTCTTTAGCTTCACCGAAGAAAAACAATTCACTCTTGTGAAAATTAACCTTTAAGCCCGACATAGAATGGTATTTAGAACACTTTTAAGAGTATTGAAGGATTTTCAGACTTTATACAGGTATATGGAGCTCATTTTGAACGTTTGAAAGGGTGCATAATGTTTTATGCCAAGTATTTGCCTTCGCAATCAGCTCGGGAGCAACATTGTAAAGTCATCGGAGGCTTGATCATTGTAGTCTAATTATCACATCTGGAGCAACATTGAGTAATTAAGAGTGTACCCACCCATTACACCAAAGTACAAGCATATCTATCTAGGTCTATATACAATGTTGACTCAAAGACTTGGGGCGATATTTATTTTATTTTTATTGCATAAAGCAAGTTTTATTGGATTACCGACCCTACCCTATGGTAATATCTTGTAAAGCCTATGACCCTACACTACTACATAAATACACATATTAGACCCCTCATCACAGACGGTTCAAGGAATTCATCATGGATGAGGGACATCCCGATGGTCTCCCAAAGTCGAATGTTTGAGATAATTTTTTCTAAACCGTCTCGGATAAGTCCACACCCCAGCTGGTTCCTAATATAAACCATCTGGGATAATATCTCAGACAGTTGAAACTAAGGACCGTCTCGGATTTGGACTCAACTGAGATGGCTACGAACCGTCTAGGTTACAGATGACATCCCAAATGGTTTCTGTTTGACACTTCAGAGATGTAAATCCCTGTATATACCGGCCCAACCGGATAGATCTAGAAACCCTAGATCTATCTGGTTGGTGTGACGGCTGGGTGGCGATTTGGGGGTGATTTTGAAATATTTATTTGGATTTGGACCTAGTGATTGAAGATCCATTTGTTATTAGTTACCAAAGGTTATTAATTGTTTATAAGTGCATTATATTCCTTATCTTCCATGCTAATTGTCAAAAGAAAGAAGAGGGATGCATGTGGTTTCATGAGTCATATATATGGAGATGAGATGATTTCTTAGATGATAGCGAGATTTAGGGTTTAGATCTACCTAGAATTGGGAATTTGTATGCATATATGCCCTTTTGGTAATTAGGTAAAGAGAGAGAACTTAATTATAATTTGTATAAGTAAATAGGAGTATTTTCATTACTTATATAGGAGGGTGTTCGGTTGGGCTTTTTAGTGGCTTTTCATTGGAAAAAGCTGCAGCCCAACCAAACGGCCAGTTTTTCAGTAGCTTTTGCCAACAATGGCTATGGGTTTTGTAGTGCAAATTCAGCTGTTTGGAAAAGCTGCCTTCTGCTAGCTTTTTGCAATGTGCTGAAGCTTCAAGTGCTCATTTTCTAAAATGTTATAGATTGTTTGGATAACCAAAATCCATATGTTCACTTTCCCACAGCCACAACAGCTTTTCCAGACAGCCAACCAATAGCAGTTTTGTCAATAGTCATAGCCCAACTAAACAGGCCCATAGTCCACTTGTACTTCACATCATGAAGCTTGTTATGGAGAGGACTTTAATTAAATCTTTATCTGTGACACATAGATGGATTAAAAGTGGATGTACAATGAGAGCCGTGCTAGTAAAGCATACAGCAATGATGTATCTACTTTTAGAAGAGCCATCGAGTAAAATATGGCGAATAAGAAGAAATAGTGGATGTTGACGAGGCGATCAAAGTACAGATCCAAGTGGGGGTTGATGAGGTGTCAGCGGATCCGACGCGGAGGCAAATCGATGGGGAGCGCATGGATCTAGCATAGATCTAAGCAGAATATCATGGCTATGAGTTTGAAAGGCAAGATCTAGTTGCCACCGAGAAGAGGGACAGTGGAGGAGAGAAAAGAGGGGATGGGGATGGCACCTGGTAATGAAGAGATAGAGCTCGGGGAGGCCATGGACGTGGATAGCGAGTTCATCAACGCCAGAGCATGGTAGGATGAAGGAAGAAGAAGAGTGGAGGAAGGAGAGGCATACAGCGTCTAGGTTAGCTTTGATGAGTTGTAGCGGCATTTCTCCAGAGCAAAATTGCAATGGTATTTCTCAGAGAAGCTTTTGCAGTGGCATTTATACAATTAGTTTATCATAAAATTTAGAAGTTCATATATTGTTGCGCAATGTGTATCCAGGATTCTTTTCAGAATTTTTGAAACTTGCAAGTGTTCATTTTGAAATTAAAAAAAAAGGCTCCCAAAAACTTACGCTAAAATCTGCTCTAGTGATACTCCTCTATACCCGCATCCTCTATCCGCACAAACCGTGAATAATTAATGATATACTGCGGTGCAGAGCCTTGCAAGATCCCATCCAGGCTATGTTTGAAGTTTGAAACACCTTACCCACCTCAAAATAAGTAAATATTACAAAATGAAAATAAAGAGACAGCTAAAACAACCAACGTATTTTAGAATACTGGAGTGAAACATACAATGCTATTACAATTAACCTGGCATAAAATGAGGTCGAACACTTCCTCACATCTCGTCTCACAAGCGTATATCTCGAGAAGGTAGAAGGCATGCATTACAGCAAATCCTCAATTTCCCCAGAGATATCAATGATCGTTGATTCCACAGATCTCTATACATGCAAAAGCTATGTACAATCACTTACATCAGTATTCGCAATTCTTCAGCACAGTTGAAAGAATTAAGGCAGCGAACTTGTTCAACTGCCTCCAAAATATGACAAATGAAGTTGACCTGTCTCACCGTTCTCGGAGGTCAATCATATCAAACTTTGTATCGGCATTCATGTACACGTGGGAGCAATGCTCGTAGATTGGCGAGCCATCTAGAGGCGCCTTATGCGGATGGAATCCCCTCTCCGGGCAATCATGGATCACACGATACCACCTGGATCCGTTAGATGAAATATACCGTGTTTTCTGTTCAAAACAACGCATATAACCAAGATCATATGATCATCTGATGCAGATCGGGGGCAAAGGGGCAGCACAAATTAGAAATATGCATCTACGAGCTAGAAAGCAGCCAAGCAAAAGTCTGTTAATTCGAGCTCAGTAAATTCACCAAACCAATAGGCTAAAGAGTAAGTGTACACAAAAAAGTTACAACAACTAGTGAAGGATGTACAATTTTTAAGATCATAAAACAGAAGAACGATCTTAAAAACAATACAACATTTATTTGTTAACGAAGTTATTTGTGAAGAGAAAATAAATTGGAGCTCCCTAAATTTGTGCGATTTTTCCACTTACCTCCGCAAACTTTCAATTTACATTCTGCACTCCCTAACTCGTCTCAGTTTGCATAAATCTTCGAAATCATCGTTTGCTAACCAACTAAGCTGAGCTGGCCCACAGCTTGATGTGTTGCGCTGGAAGTTGCTGGTGTGGAGCAAATAGAAAGGTAAAAGCATCAGGAAGCCTCAGTTGCCCACCCCTATGCACAACAGAGACACTGCGGTGGCTTCCCAAGGTTGGGGACGACAATGAGGACGGCAGCAATCGAGATTGTGTTGGGAGTTAAGATGGGAGGTAACGGCGATCCAGATGCTATCATATTTTGCTCGAAAATGTGAAGTTTTGACCCCTCTTCACGGTGCTGATGCTGGTGCCGCGGCAGAACGGCAGGAATTTCCAGCGGGTATTCAAGGCGGAAGAGGTATGGATATTGTCATGGGGATGTGGAAGATAGTGAAGGAATCATTTGGGGTAGGCTCGCTGATCTGAGGAATTCTGAGGACAAGGGATTCACCAGCCACTGGACTGCAGAAAATGAGAGGAAAGAGAGGGGGAGAGAGATTTGGGGTGGTTGCTCCTTGGTCATCAGATGCAACAGAGAAGAATTTGGGCTTTTTGGTTGGCAAAACCCTGTTTAATTAGTTGCTAATTATGCTTAGGTTTTAGTATGACATGCTACCAAAAGTTAGCCTCGATGACACTGGGCTTGAGTGTTCTGGGAGTGAAGAGAGAGATCCACGCGTGTGGCCATGGGATACCTACCATAATAAGCTAACTGGATGCCATGTAAGCGAAATTTATTAGCTAACAGCATAATAGAGTTGTGGCCCAAACGGAGATAAGTTTAAGGAGCACAGAATATAAATTGAAAGTTCGCGGAGGAAAGTGGGAAAATTTCACAACTTTAGGGAGGTGCAATGCAGTTTTCTCATTGGTGAATATTGGCAAATAGTTCGGCAGTAACGCATGAAACTGAACTAGTTGGTACAGATTACAGAAGAAAAGCATTGGATAATTCAACCTAATCTGCAGCAATGAGAACTAAATTTCACCATCTGGCAATGCTAAACCATATGATTTTAATTAGCAACAGTCAAAAAAGAGTAAAAGATTGACCGCAAAACTGGATGTCAACAGAATATATGGACAAGTAACAACTTACTTTCTTGCGTCGGTAGGTGCCATAACAATTGCAATTGCCTCAGGTAGCATGACCTGTTGTTACAGATAGTGCCATACACATGATCAAATAAAACTAATGGTTTTTCCTCAAAGAATTCTCATGTGGAAAATCATGATATAGAGTACATTGTTCAATTTGATAGGCCAGTAAACATTAAGCAAAGTTAGCAGGACACATGCTAACTAGTAACAATTGAACATATAAGAATAGGTACTGAAAAAAAAACCCACATAAGTAATATCTTGCTAAGTCCAAGCATCTTTGGATATGCAACAAAAGTCCAGGTGGGTCAAAAAAGGGAATAGGTATCCAGAAACAGGATTCAAATAATATAATAGGATAAGCAAGACGAACAGACGAACCAAATCTCAAAGCTATTGATCTAGAAACATGCTTGCAAATATGCATTCAAATTTTCAACATTGGATAACATCTCAACAATAATTAGTTGCAGGATCTTGATATTCATGGGCATGCATGTGCTTATGTGTTCTCATTTGAATCCATATGATAATAGTATGCGACAAATGACATTATCAAGTGTTGGTTACAACACAAAACCCAAATTACTATAATGGAAGAATCCACCAAATAAGTGGTAACGGTACTGTGAGATACAGTGTGCGAACATTACCTGATATGAATAATGATTATGGAGATCAATGGATGACAGGAAACAGGACTGTGTTGGATGTGTCTGGAAAGGAGAGCAGATATATGGTGAGGAAGCAACTGTTTTCATATAACACCAGAGGAAAGCAATCAGCCAATCAACAAATAATATTCCTAAGTAAAGCATTAAGTGATCCCAAGGTATAGAGTACCCCACTTTATGCCTACTTCTATGACACTCCATATGTGGATCACCATATGGCACCTATCTATTACCATATGGTACAGTCCAAATGACTAATACTATTGGTATCCATGCTTGTAACGAAGTGGTCGTTCCCAGTTATTATTTAAAGTGCAGAATGAGTTGAAATGTTATCATATCCCTGTAGACAGAGTGGGTCACTCTATGCCTAGGTAGATTAGGCTTACTCATACTCCTAATAATTACAATGGTTGGTCTAGTTACACAAAACAACAAATGTGCATGAGATACAACTGGGTGTCATGAATCTCCTGGAACCAATATTAAATAGTTAATTTTACGTGTTTTGCCACTGGATTTTTCATTCCGTTTGTGCCATTCTCCCTCCTCGGGCCCACAATTCAGTGACATGGCCCAGTGGCAAAAACGTAATACACAAAAAATTAGAGGCAAAAATGTAGTTTTCCCTATTATATAGTTTTCCCTATTATGTATGATGCCCATATGTAACCAAAGATTTTAAGACGTAAGGCGAGGCGAGGCACTCCACCCCCTTTTCACCTTTTAAGCACTTACGGCGCGAGGCGAGGCAATGCCTTAGACACATCCTAACTAGTGAAAACTAATTCAAATTATAGTCATGGTCACCATTTTATACACTAAAAAGTAATAATTATTACCTGTATACCATATACATATCTTATGGCCCACATGTCTGTCACATGGACTGTATGCATGTGAGTAGCTGCAATTGCTTTTGCCCAAAAAGCTGAACACACACACCAGCACATTGTACGTTTCACTGTGCATCCATTGACTAAAGTGCACACACCAGCTCTATTTTAAATTGCTTCCTTCTTTCCTGACCGATGCACGTGACTCCTCTTTCCCTTCCCTCTTTCTTTCTTCTAATCGATGCGCAGCCAGGGCTGTCTCAGCTAAACATGGCCTCAGCGTTCTTCCTCGTGGACCTGTATCCGGATGGAGAAGAACACCCTCCCTCCCTCCCTCCCTTTGGCCTGAGACGACGCCTAACTGCGCAGTAGCAACGCCTAACTGCTCCTTAGAGCCTAAGGTAGACGCCATAGGCTGGCTGGTAAGGCGAGGGCGACGCCTTCCCACTCAGTGGCGCCTCACCGCTGAAGCGACGCCTAAGCGACACTTAGGCCACGCCTTAAAAACTATGATGGTAACACCTTCCTTTGTGTATGAAAAGTGCATGATGCATTGTCCAAAATTTTCTAAAATGATAAGGATGTATGCTATGACACATGTCAATTCAAGGATAAATTTGTAAGGGCCTACCAATAAGCTTCCAAAATAAACAGTGACAGACCAACACATGCTGAAGAATTTGATATTATAGTTTTCCACCTTTGTAGACTATTCCCTCTGGTTAAGCAGAGTTTTTGCAGTTATGAGTTAAAAGGCGGAGAACTGAAGCAAACATGTTCACCAGTATATCCTTAAATATATTGCAAATACAGTAAATGTACCTTATTGACTTGAGCAAACAACAAAAAATATCAATGGTGTCAAAAAAATCATTAAACTGAACTTACATGAATCCAACCAAGAGTGAAAAGTGAGCCCGTGTCCTGAACTTCAAATAGTTCTTCTTCATTTGTAGCTTCACACTGTAAAAAAGGACAGAAAAAAAACTATGTCATTCAGTAATCTCTTGAAGTGCTGCAATTCAGGTACACTAAGAAACATGCAAGAAAAATGCAGATCAAAATAACAGTGTAAGAAATAACAACTTACCGAATCAGATGTAGATTTCTGCTTTGGAATTATTAAGGTTGTCACATAAAAAGTTCTCTTTTTCTGCATGAAAATATAATGTAATGTCAGTAGTCTAACCAAATCATTGTTCTCAGTTCCTATGAGTATAGTACATACCAGGGTACCAGCAAGAACCCCACATGTTTCTAAACTTCTTTTAGTGTTTGCCTCAGCAACCCTTAGAAAACATTCCATCAACTTCACCGGCTAACAAGTAAGTAAAATTGAAAACATCAGTCAAAACAACAGTATACATCAGTTACAAATAAATGAAGATCGAATAGCCATACTCATGTATCTCCTACAAAGCTATAGCCTATAGGCCCAGAGCAATACCATCATTTCAAAAGGCAATATTGTATTTAGAACTTACAACATGCAAGTTCTGATAACGGCCAGTTTCTGATACACCAAGTCCTGGTGTTGGATCAGCAACTCTTGATGGAGAAATTGGTCTACGCTCAGGATGTACTTCTGCCAGGACTGGTGGGGGCGAAGGCTGTCTGATATTCAACTGGGACAATTCTCCCTCCAGACTAACAGAAAGCGCAGAGGTGCATTCTTCTGCTGGTGCGGACCATCGACCATCATCAAGAGACAGAACAGATTTCATATCATCATTATCATTTGTAGTGCTATCCGGATATGTGGTACTGGGACCATGCAGACCATCTTGGTTCAAGATAGCTGGGACTAAACTGCAGAAGCAACAGAATGATAATATCACAATGAGCATGGATTGATTTCCTTATATGTTATAAATATGACTGATTTACTCCTGCAATCCCTCTTCTAATCCAATCTTGTTCATAAGCACCTCTTCTTTCAATTTGGCTAATCAAGTCCCATGTATTTGTAAATCTATCCAACTTAATCCATCCAACAAAATAACTATTTATATTTGTATAGCATTTGGATTGTTTTGGATCTGTTCGGAAAATAGAAACTCCGCAATAACTTCACTAGAAACAGTTCAATTCCTACACAAATCCCAAGATATTCCCAGGTTCCAAACAGGGTCTATTGAGTCATTGAGTGAAGGAACCAATGAAGACAGCTTCAAAAGAAGAGGGGTCCCAGTTTTCCAAACTGTTTATATTATGCACAAGGTTTGAAATAAACAAGACATAAATACAGAAAATTAGTACCAGTGATATTAAGCTACAACTATCTGACTTCTCACCTTGTCATATCGCTTTGTGTTAATTCAAGATTGCTTGGATACTGGACCTGCAACAAGCAGTGACGAAATTTGTTAAGATAATGCTTGTCTATGGTCAAATTCTCAAGCAAACACATACGAACATTATCATACCTTGATTGCAGCAACAGGACCAGTCCATTGCCCATGAAGCCCATTAGGCCCTAATATGGAGTGTCTAGCTAGTGTTTCTTCTTTTGGAAAAGGCAGATTTACAAATCTGCATGATTTAGCCAGAAAATGAAATGGGTCTAGCTTAGTAAAACAAAATAATACTTCCAGAACAAACCAATTTAACACAATGGTTGCCAATGTCAGCTAAAAGATAGTGGAATTTTTGGTCCATAGAAAGCACATCGTGTAAATGAGCAGATAAATAAATACTAAGAAAATATGGAGTCGGATGCATATAATTAGAAGGGATAGTCTTGCTATAATTCTGCCAGATCCCATAAATTCACTCTTGTTGGCTTTTCACAAGACCAGTATAACTGATTTTGCAAGCCACATGGCCCTTTTCCACTTGCTAGAGGAATGATGTTTCTCTGCTTTACAACTATGAAGTGTCCACTTGCTAGAAAATAATGCTTCTCTGCTTTACAACTATGAAGTGCGTAGAATGACCAATTACCAGAAACACTTGATGCAGTGTCAAACTTCTAATAGGCTGATCCATACAACTGGAGGGCATTCCATACTGATTGATAAACACAACAGATTCGTGCCAAGAAGAATTATGTTCTTTTATGAAGATTTTTGAACTGATCAACTACAGCTTGATCTTTGAAATCTCCTAATCAAACCCACCCAGTGAAGACTGATATATGACCTGTTGCACATCAAGGAACTAAGGACTTGATTGAAATGCAGGAAAACCAAAGGATATTTGAATATGCTACATATCCTGCAAAATACAGGTGAAATTCCTGCACTCCCAAATTTTGGATACTATGTGTGGGTGTAGTGCTCCCTATAAGCCTAACTTTTGATTTAATCATTGATGAAGTTACTAAATTGTTTAAGGTTAATTATCAAACATGTCAGCTAGTCTTCCTTTTTCATAATTGGTGACCAACTGTTCAATCTGGAAATCAGTCAATGTCTACTTTTTACTTGAGCCAAATGAAACAAAGCATATCATAAACATAAATATGACCAAAATATACACATACTGTCTGCGGATCTGCCTATCAGTTTGGGCACTCGGTAATGATGCCACCTGATGTCTCCCACCTGGGAAGAATTTTTGCAACGACCCCATTATTGCTTCCTATAAATGGCTGAAGAAGAAAAGGAATGAGAAAGTATAACCAGAACAAGCACCTGAGAAGCTCACGCTACATAAATCCTTTTCCCAAGAATGATTGCAAATATCATAGCATATTACCTGAGTCGAATATGAGGTTGGAGCATGCAGCTCTGTCCTATGACTTGCAGCATGCGTTCCATTTAGACTATTGGCTTCCACAGTATCTCCTCTGTTACACTCAGCAATCTGCCGCTGCACAACCGGCTTCAGTGACTCAAGCTCATTGACGACATCAATGAGTTTCTACAACAAAACCACAGTCAGTTAGAGAAACAGCTGGGGAGAACAGTATCACTGTCCCAAATTCAACATGACCAATTGGAACCCGAAATGCTACGTCGCTCTACAAGCAACAAATTTAAGGCTCAAAATGTGCTGTATGATCATGAAAACTTGTACACTTCACGCTTGAAACCATAAACACAGTAGCTACTGAGCTCATAGAGGAATTACCGAGGAGTTGGCATTCCTGATGAACTCCGGTTCTCTCGACTTGAATACCGGGTAGTCACGATGCTTTGGGATTGTCTCGCACAGCAAGCTGCAGCCACTCAGACGTCAGATGTGACACTATAAGAAGCGAATATCAAGATGAACCAATCAACGTTCAGCCAACCTCGTGTATCTCAGGAGGATGACATACAGGTCGAGGATGTTCTTCTCATCCCGATATATCTTAGCCTGCGCGGACCACACGACAGCACCAACATTTAACACAATTTGAGACCAAACTCGGTAGCGATCGCGTAAATTGCGTACAAGAAAATCCCCAATTCACCAAATCACGTCGCCAAAACAAAGAAAACTACCCTGAATTGCGCAGCGCAGCAGCTACAAAGCTATTACTTTCAGCTACAGAAGGCGAGATCTATAGGTGGAGGTGAGATTCCGAGAGTGGGATTTCGGAGGCGGTTAGGGTTTGACCTGGCGGAGGAGGGTGCCCGCGATGCGGAAGTAGTAAGGGAGGCTGATGCGGTGGTCGACGGCGATCGGTCGCGCACACGCCTCGATGCTGATGACGCCCCTGGCTGGCTGCGGTGGCCCCATGGCCTTCACCGGCGAGCTCCAAACTCCGCCGGCGAGACGTTGGTGACGGGAATTAGCGACCCGGGTTAGGAAGGGAGCTGGTAGACATCAGGAATTAGTCACATTCCAGAAGCACTGCGGTGTAGTCGTTTTTGCTGTTGTACCCTTGAGGATATGGAAATTGATGTGGATGGGTTAGTCCGCAAGTACGGCTTTCACGAATACACACGTGGAGTGTGATAACGTACGTTTAATTCGAACCATGTCACGATAAGTGACAACTATTTTCTTCCACTTTTGCCCTTTTCAGGGGCTGACTCGTCTTGTTTCTCTCTTTCTGCTTACCCTTTGGCTCTCATCGCTGCTCGCCTCTAGCTCCACATCAGCCAACGCTTCCAGCTTCGTCCCGCGCATCACCGATATTTTGCAAGTGCATAGGGCTAGTTATAGCAATTTTTCTCTAGAAGTATTAAGACCAGATTTATATCAAACTTTTAAAAAGTTATGGTGAATGGTGTTTTGTCTTTATCACACTTATGATGTCACGAGTCACAAGTGCGTGGTCTGGGAAATCAATTCTAATTTATCATGCAAAAATTTATTCGAATATAGAAGAATAATATTTTTATAATTTTCAAATAATTGTAATACTACGAAACAATAAGACTATAATAGGAATATCGAACTATAAATGTTGATCTTACAAATAGGGAAAAGCTAGGTGATAGAGACTTCCATTCATGACTTCCAATGGAAATGCTTTTGTAATAAAGGTTAGTGTGAATATACTTATCTTTCGTAAGGTTTGGTAGGTGGGTCACCAGCCATGCTCCTATCCAAGGCTTGTATGACTATTGTTCTCCTCTCGTTACGGTTATCTAAAGTGATCGGCTTGGTATTTAAGATCAATTAATTGGATCAATGTCTTGAGTGTCATGGCTTCCCATTCTCCTCATGGTACAATAGTTTGTCACTAATACTATTGGATCAGTGGCTTCCGACAAGGGGGGTGAATGTTGAACTCAAATTTTTCTTCTCAAAACAAGAACACAATACAATATATTTAAGTCAGAGAATACAGCAGAAAACCATCGACAAAGCGATCAAAGTCAGAGGAGCCAAATTGGACAGATCAAAAGTTCCGATATTCCCGGAGGTTCCAATATTCCCAGAGGTTTCAAAATGACCCCACTTTTGAACTCTCTAGAAAAATTGAACTTCCGACTCATGGATCAAAACTTCCAATGTAAATCGGAACTTCCATAGTAAAAAAATTGGAACTTCCGAAATTGGCAAAAACAACAGACTATTGCTCGGAAAAATGCTCGTAGATTTTGATCTACCTAGTGGAATTGAATGAAATTTTGCATAGTGGTAGACAAGAAGATTATGAAGCTATTTCAATTAGAATCATGTCAAAATCTTGTCTATGCTAAGAGAAATCCCTGATTTACTAGCAGCCTCTCTCTAACCCTAAAATTCAGCAATAAAAGTTGGACGAGAATCAAACCATCGATTCCTAGGTGCTCGTAAGGAATTTTGATAGTGAAATCAATATAAAAGCATCTCACATATCCTAACAATCAATTTCAAATCCCAAAATGCAAGATTGAAGCCTCTTAAAGAATCAAACTTGAAAACCTCAAAAGCTTGTTTTTCCTCCAATAGAAATTCAAAATTAAGATGGGAATGAGAGATCATTTGGGTATGCTATGAATGAATCAAATCGAAGATGATATTTTCATCACTAACTTGCCATATCCAAGAGAGGTCAACAGAGAAGTCAAGAAAACGAAAATCCAAAAAGAAAGGAAGGGAAAAATCTCAAGGACACATAGTCTTTTCTTGGAACTCTTTTTGTATGATTTTATTTAAAAGCCTCTTATCTTAAGCCAAAACTCCTTGAGCAGCTCTTACAAAGGATTATCCAAAGAATTAGGGTTTACAAAACCCACCATCTCCTATTTATAGTGGAAGGGGCATACCCCTCTCCACTTGGGCCTTAAAACCCACTTAAGGGAATAGGGCACTTAGCACGCATCCCAAAGCATCTAAGCTATCTATCCACCCTCAAACATTCCTACCACCGCAAGCCTAACTCTAAATTGCATAATTGGCTACCGCCACGATTTCTCCGATTTTACTTCGGTGTTTTTCGCACTTTTACCAAAGTGCCCTCGCACCAACTTGATCATCACATCTTGTCTCCAATCTTTTTCTCATTTGCTAAGCAGCTGTCTTGAGCCGCTCGATGTCGTTACCACCACCTTAATTGCAACTCCGCCCTCCAAGCGCCATGCCGATCCTCGTGACTGAACCACCGTCGCACTCATCGACCCTACACACTAGTAAACAAGCAAACCGGTTGCAAGCACAAGTTTTCCACTTGATCCAAGTTAGTTAAGAAAACAATTCAATTAATTTTTATGAGACAATTGACCAAACTCTAATTCATCAAAAAACACGTGGGAAAAAATTTCTATGTCAGAACGTCCAGTTCCTGAATCAGAACCTCCAGTTCTCACAACCTGGGAGTTTCCAGCCATCTCTCGGAGCTTCCGGAAATGAAAGTCAGAGCCTCTGACTGCAAACTCAAAAATTCCAAAACTAAAGGATCAAGATGTCGGCCTAGAGGGGAGGGGTGAATAGGCGACTAATCAAATTTTCTTCAAAGTTAATCAATTCTTACAAAATGCGGAATTTAATTGATTGATTAACTAATATAGCAATTCTTAATATGACAACCACAATGACTAAGCAATAGCACTAAGCAAGATAAACATAAGCAATAGCAAAGTACTTACAAAGTAAATGCAGAATAAATGAACAAGAGACAAAGGATTTGTTCCCGGAGTTCGGATCCTTGAGGGAATCCTACGTCTCCGTTTGAGGACCCGATCACACGTGATCAAGGGTGGGCTCCCTCTCAAGCCACTTCCTCTCGAGGACTCTCTGGAGTCTCCTCGACTTGCTCTTGGTGATCCTTTCCTTGCGGAGGCGAATCCCGAGCCTTCACAAACTTCCCACGGCTCACCACACGGTTTGGGAGCTCGTGAGCAACTCCTAACCGTCTAGGAGTCCTCAACCTCCAAGAGTAATAAGCGCGATGAAGTGATGGTGATATGCCACCCGGGTATCACCAAGGAGGACGAATCCGGCCTCCCGGCCACGGGATGGGCCGGGCCGACTACTCGGAGTCCGACTACAACACGGGGGCGACTCACCGACGTGGAGTACAAGACAAGGACTAGTACCAGTCCGGCTGACCCGGAATTGGTTGTAACCGAATAGGAAACATATCTGTTAACCCGATCCGGACTCTGTAACCCTACTCCGGCCGGTTATATAAGGCTCGGTAGGGGACCTCCGATCGGCATCGCCTTTACATCCAGCATCATCTCCACTGTTTCATAGCTCAGGCCCCTTCGAGATCGATTCTCTAGGGCCTGCGGCACTCGGGATACAGCAATACCAGCCACCAAACACAGGACGTAGGGTATTACCTCTCCGAGAGGGCCCGAACCTGTCTAAATCTTGTCTCCCGTGTGCAGCCATCCTGATTTGCTGTGCTCACACCGCCCCATAATTAGTATTGCCGGAATAATACTCCGACAGTTGGCGCGCCAGGTAGGGGGCCCGTGCGCATAGATCCATCTGCACGAGTCGGGATGGCTTTCGCCAACAACAACAACGTTTTCGTCTCGGGAAGCAGCCTGAAGTTCGCCTTCATCAGCGCTGCCCCGGACCCTGGCCAACTCTTCCAATTTGGGAGGTTGGACTTCATCGCCGACAAGATCGGCCAGCTTCACCTCTGCTACTCGGCGACGTCCCGATCGGCAGAGGCTTCACCAGCTCTTCAGCACGGGACTCCCACGAAGCCCACACGCTCGGCCCCTCTCCCCAGGGAAGAGGCTTCGCCGAAATCGGATCCGTTTATTGCACACGAGTTCGCACTCGGATCCCGACTGGTCGGCGCCATCGACTCTCTCCTCCCTATCCTCGAGTATTACTCGGACGAGGATGAAAGCTCTGGCAGCCACCATCCGTCCCGGGAAGTCTTCATGGCCAATGCCGGCACGCTAGACGGCAATGACGGCCAAGAAGTCCCCATTGAGCAACAAACGCCGGACGAGCTCGAAGCCACCCGACTCTGACTCCTTGCTAACGAGGAAGAGTTGATCGAGCAGCAGACTCGGCTCGCTCGCCAGCGAGACGACCAACAACGCAACGACGACATGAGGATTCGAGGACGCCAAGTCCACAACGAGCTCCGCATGCGTGAGAAGGATGGGGTTACGATTTTTCCCCTCCCGAGTCACAACATCGTTGCAGCCACCATGGCGGCACACGCCATCGAGATCCCCGAGGGCAACCCGGGATACGAAGAACTTCGACGGCTCCGCATCCTGCTAGAGCAAACCGCCCTCCAGCACGCAGAAGCCTCCGAAGATCGCCCCAGCTCCTCCGCAGGTGTCAGGAGCCGGCGCTCTACGCCCCAGAAGAGTCCATCACGCGCGGATGGGCGACGAGCAAGTCCCGACCGGCGTCAGCCGGCAGGCAACGTCCATGGGCAACTCGGCGCCGATCGAGACGCTCGTGGCACCATAGACGCCAGGACCCGTGCTCGGCGAGATGCCGAAAGGAACGCCCGACAAGCTACACCGGTCCACAATCGGCTCGGACCTAGGAACCCCGCGGACGCAGAGAGAAGCGCTCATCACGGTTCCAGGGGAGAAAATCGTGGCAACCACCGCAATGATAGCGGCGCCACCAGCCGGGAACGTTCCCCTCCGACTTCCTCCGGCTTGGGGTACTCGGACCCGAAAGCATTCGGCTCACGTATCCGCAGCGTCATCTTCCCGCCGCGATTCCGGGTCACCAGCGTCGACAAGTACACGGGCGAGACGCGACCGGACATCTGGTTGTCCGACTACCACACAGCGTGCAGAACCAACGGTGGGAACGACTACGTCGCGATCCACTACCTGCCGCTCTTCCTGGCCGACTCAGCGCGAGCTTGGTTGACCAGCCTACCTCCGGGGTGCATCCATACGTGGAAAGACCTCGAGACCCTCTTCGTGAACAACTTCCAAGGCACCTACAATCGGCCCGGGAACGCGTGGGATCTCCACAGCTGTACACAAGGGGCGGATGAGACTCTCCATGAGTACATCCAACGCTTCTCTAAGAAGAAGAATTCTCTGCCCGAGATCCGGGAGGGCGACGTCATTACCGCTTTCTCCAAAGGAGTTCGGAGCACCGATCTGATCCACAAGATTGCGCGGAAGAATCCACAGACTACTCGTGAGCTTTTCGACATAGCCAACAGCTTCGCTACCGGCGAAGAGGCTGTCCGCAGTGTTACTCGGGATGACAAGGGCAGAGGCAAGGGCAAGGTGCCCGAGTCCTCCAGTCGGGATGACCAGCCCGAGTCATCTAGAAAGAAGCACCGCAAGCGCAAGGGCGGTGACCTCGTCGCTGCTGCCGAGCGCGCTCCGGCGCGCCGCCCACCGCGCACCAACACACACCTTCGAAGAGATGATGAGTCAGCCGTGTCACTTCCATGGACCCAAGTCCAATCATCTGACACGCGATGCAACCTCTTGAAGAACCTGAACAAGCCCTACGCCTCTAACAAAGGCAAGAAGGAACCCCCTCAAGACGAGGGAGACGAGTTCCCGAAAGAGACCGCTTGCTTGATGATCTTTGGCGGTCCCAACGGCTACGAGACCAAACGTCGCCAGAAGATCATTGAACGAGAGGTCAACGCAGCGGAACCGGCCGTGCCCAAGTACCTGCGATGGTCCGAGTCTGTAATCTCATTCGGACGCACGGATCACCCCGACTACATACCCCAGCCGGGACGCTTCCCCCTGGTGGTGGACCCGATTGTCTCCGGCGTCCGCCTCACCAAGGTCCTCATGGACGGCGGGAGTGGTCTCAACATCCTCTACGTCAAGACTCTCGACGACATGAAGATCCCTCGATCCGAGATCAGGCCGACTGGTGCTCCCTTCCATGGGGTAGTACCCGGCAAGATGGCGAGTCCACTCGGGCAGGTCAGCCTGCCCGTTACATTTGGCACTCCCGACAACTTCCGGACCGAGACCCTCACCTTTGAGGTCGTCGACTTCTCGGGATCATATCATGCCATCCTAGGTCGTCCCTGCTACGCCAAGTTCATGGCTGTCCCCAGCTACGTCTACCTGAAGCTCAAGATGCCGGGCCCCCATGGGGTTATCACAGTGCAGAGCAGCTTCCAGCATGCTTACACGTGTGATCTCGAGAACTGCAACCTCGCCGCGACCCAGATCTCCGAGGCCATACTCTCCAACCTCAAGTCAGCCGTGGTCGAGGAAGCACCGCCATCCAAGAAAGCTTCGACATCGGCATCTTTTCAGTCAGCGCGGGACACCAAGTGGATCCGACTCGACCCCGAAGACTCCTCCAAGACGACGCAGATCGGGACTGCGCTCAGCGACAAATAGGAAAGCGCGCTCGTCAGCTTCCTTCAGGACAACCGGGACATCTTTGCTTGGACATCCTCCGACATGCCCGGGGTTCCAAGGGAGGCTGCCGAGCACTCTCTCAACGTTCGTGACGGACGCCAAGCCGGTCAAACAGCGCTTACGCCGATTCGCTGAAGATAGACGTCAGGCCATAGGAGAAGAAATAGCCAAGCTCTTAGCAGCTGGTTCTATTAAAGAAGTGTATCATCCCGACTGGTTAGCGAACCCAGTTCTTGTTCGCAAAAAGAATGGAAAGTGGAGGATGTGTGTTGATTATACTAGCCTTAACAAGGCGTGTCCCAAAGATCCCTTCACTCTTCCTCGCATCGACCAAGTGGTTGATTCCACGGCCGGGTGCGAAATTCTATGCTTTCTCGACGCCTACTCGGGCTATCACCAGATCAAGATGAAGGAGGACGACGAGATCAAGACATCTTTCATCACTCCATTCGGCGCTTTCTGCTACGTTTCCATGCCTTTCGGACTCAAGAATGCCGGCGCTACGTACCAACGGTGCATACAGCGCTGCCTTCAGTCCCAGATCGGCCGGAACGTGCAAGCCTATGTCGACGATGTGGTGATCAAGTCCCAAAAGAAAGAAGACCTCCTGAGTGACTTGGGAGAGACCTTCGCCAACCTTCGAAGATTCAGCATGAAGCTTAACCCTGAGAAGTGTGTTTTCGGGGTCCCTTCGGGCAAGCTACTCGGCTTCCTTGTTTCCGAGCGAGGGATCGAGGTCAACCCGGAGAAAATCGATAGCCATCCTCAAGATGGCCCCACCAAAGAACCTCAAAGACGTCCAAAAGGCTTACCGGGTGCATGGCAGCTCTCAGTCGATTATCTCCCGACTCGGCGAGAGGCCATGGCCCCCTCTACAAACTCATGAAGGAAGTCTGGGATACCTTCACCTGGGGGAGATCGGTAGGTGTTGGTGTGCCTCCCCGACGACTGCCCCCAACGACCCTCGACCCCTTGGACCCACCCCCGGCGGACCCGGGGGGGGTGAAAGGACACCAGTTCTTGTGGCCTACACCCACCCGGTGGACTATAAGGCGTTACATTGCCCACCATGCGCCCACAAATTAACCCGCACCCATAAGCTATCTTTAAGGGGGAGCATTCGCAGCGACCTACAATCAGGTAGATCAGCAGAATCACGGGTGCGGTGGGCCGTGAGAACCGTATACAATCTATCCAAGGGGCGACCAGCGGTTATTTAAAACATATTCAAGGAAGGCTGTACCCAGAGCTGCTCCTGGTTTAACTTCATCAGGAAGTAACTTCCTCCCGAGTCCAAGGCACGACAGCGTGACCCCGAACAGATGACCAGAAGAATAAGACCCATATGCCGGAAATTCCGTAATCCAACTACAAACACAGATCAACGAAAGCTACGTCCACATACTCTACCAGCGGCCACCCCCTCACGGTGTTCCCAGGCTCCTTACACGATGCTACCGTACGTCACAAGGCAACGCGCGACGGCCAGCAAAGGCCCCACTGAGCAGTCAGATGCCACTCGCGCAATGTTGGACCCGCGCCCCCACATGGAGCTTATGGCTTCACAGCATCGTCTACGCCTCCCCCGCCGGATGAAACTATCGGAGTTGGTCCTTCGTACAGCTCCCCCTGTCCGCCCCGGCCCCTCTGGTTGGTGAGCCGCACACCCCCTCCACTCAGGAGCGCGGGGGCTGGTGGTATAGTGACTCAATCTCTCCTAACCGCCCGTGTCCCCCCACCCCTCCGAGCCGCCCCTTCAAATATCAAATAGCGTACTTGCATGATCCACTTCCCCCAACCCGCGCCCCCGCACTTTCCCTCCAACAACGTACGCCGAGTATGAAGCTCTGCTGTTTAATCCCTCCACGGTCCCATTACCGCTCACGCCTTCGCTGCGGTTTCGACTCTGAATTGTCCATCGGCCGCCGCCTTTTCTCCCTCTGCGGCGGGGGCGACTCGGACAATTTGGAGTTTGTAGGGTGCCCGGGCAGTTGCATGGATGGTGAGACTGGTGCGGCGGCTGACGACCTCTTGGCACACAATAGGGAGAGCCTAGCTAGACCACAGAAAGTCAAAAACAAACAAGAACCAATTATGAACAAAGAAAAACCAAACAGAGGGGGGGTGGTTTACGACGTGGGTCTGGACAGAGTGGGTGGACGTGGGGGGCGTCGAGGGTGGGGGGTTGGCTGGGGCGGCGGGGGGCGAGGGAGCTCGCCCAAATCTATGGATCCATTCGGGAGATGCGTTCTGCCGGCGTGTATCGTGGTATGTTTTCCCTCCATGGAGGTTGCATACTTCCCTCCATTCAAGGGCGGAAAAAACAATACCCGAGACTCCGTTTGTGTGAAGAATTCATACTTAAGTCTTCTTCTGAGATATGATACTCGTGCCTACTCAGCGACCTCTCGTTTCGTTTGAGTTCCTTTGTGGTTCATACCACACAAAACCACGACTGAGACGGACACCCACTTTTCCCTCCTTCTCCCTTCTCCGACTCACACTATTCTTTGTCGGGTACAGGAACCCTGCCCGCCGGATAATACCGAGTGGGAGCACACGCCGACCATCAGCGCGAACATGGTTCGCTCAAGTTCCTTCGTCATCCGATAGACGATAAGCGTCTAGCGGAATAGTCTGATCACCATCCGGGATTCCTCCCAACTGTGCTTACACCCTTCGCGGTGCACCCATGGCGACCCGACAAACACTAGCTAATACCGTAGGACATCCACTGGGAGATATAAGCTGGACACCACAGCCGGCGCCCGAAGTTCTGTTGTCCTTATCGGGAAGGCATTCGCTGTTTCCGTACAGGGTTTCTATCATCTGTCTCGCTCCAACAACCCCGCAACAACATTGCTAAGTAGTTCCAGTAGACTATTGTTCGTTCCCTGTCTAGATTTATCTACATTCTTGGCCGGCCCTATGGCCCTCTCTTGTAGTTTGATTTCCTGACATTAACCTGCTTCCGCCCCCCCTGTCTTTACCTCTGGTTCCCTCGGCCGTTGGATTATATGGTCGGGGTTGGTTTTTTCTCCGTTTCATAGTAAAGCGCTCACGGAAGGGACTTATCACGCTACCTCTTTCGGTCTGCAGTACGCCACCAGCCTCCTCTCCACCAAGTTGATTGTAAGCTAATGGGCCGGTCGCTCAACGGAATAAACTGCGTTTATTAAGTCCAGTATCAGTTCGCAACGCTCCCCACAAAACCCCCCAACAGCAGCGACATTAATCGTTTTCCCACGACGTCTTCCCGCGCGTCCGCCTAACCTACCCCCCATCCCCTCCCCAAACTCAACCAGGAACACACCCGGCACTCCAAGTCTCACCCAATGTTATTTCGCTTTTTTGGTCTGTGTACCTCCAAGTTCTGGCGACGACTTCACATTCCATCCAGGCCTCGATTTCCCCGCCCCCCGCCGTGGCCCCCCCCCGCCGCAACGGGTTCAGTCGAGCGGCTAATACTCTTCTGAGTGCGCGGTCACAAGGCCGCTCGATTTTTTCAGCGACCCCCCCTCCGACAACCACCAGCTTTCGACGAGGCACCACGCTTACCCCCGTGGCGGGAGGGGGGCCGAGGCGTCCGGATTCTGTAAGCGGTGTGGAGGCCGGCCGTCCAGGTCGGGGAACGCGGCAGGAACGGCGGGGGGGGTCGCATGGCCGTGTGGTGGGGTGGGGAGTGCGAGCGGGGACCCCCCCCCCAACACTATCCTCCATCACCCCCTCGCCGCTACCCGCACCTCCCCCCTCTCCCGACTGACCTGGGTACGGGTCCCCACGTGTCGAGCACCTTCAACGTGCAGATCCATCAGAAGACTCGTGCACGACGCCTCTCGACCCCCCCCCACAAGCCCATCCCCCCCCCGCCACGCCCACGCCCAAAGCCACCGCGCCACCCAGTCGGCCCTCCGTGTCGCGGCTAAGTAACCAGCAGGCCCTAAAAATTGTACGGCGCTACCACAGTGAACCCTCCGGAATCAAGGGAAGCCAGTACCTACACCACGCTCCCCCCCCCCTCGGCCTGTGGGCCGATGGTAAGGGCCCGTACGATATGTGCTGAGGGGTGCTGGGAGCTCGGCCGGGGGGGGTCACGGGCGCCCTCTACATTTCATATCCCAACGCGTGTGATCATCGAATCTTAGTACGTCGCTTCTTACGTCTTAAACCCTTCCCCTTTTTCTCCACCAGCTTGTCCACAAAGTATCACTCTACCCGACTGCCCTCGCCTGCGCCCTGTTCGTGTCAGGCATTCGACGGATTACCATCCGGGTCACCAATAAGCGCAAATGGCTTACGTCTAACCGTTCACTCCCCCCCCCCCCCCCACCCCCCCCACCACACCCCCCCCCCCAAATCCTGTGAACGGTTGCCGAATCACCGGTCTATCGGAAATAAAAAAAATAAACGCTACACCCTTACGCTACTCGGGATCCACGCCCACTGGCTAATCCCTACGCAAGGAGGCTCCCGACCGGCACCACGCCAATCCGCCACACCCAGAGCTCACAACCACCACCCGCACAAACTTACATACATCAGGAACACAAGTTTTTTTCCCGATGGGCCGACAACTTTACTTGTTAAAACTTGGCAAAGTTGCTACAAGTCAACTCGGGGGGCATCCCCGATGCACGAACACGTTCGCAACTCGGAACCTCCCCGAGTCCGTTTACAATCTTAACTCGGGTCCTATTCCGAGCAGTTCACATCTACCTCGCGGTTATCTACGCGCCCGGAGCGACTTTAGTCAACTAGCGATGGGTGGGCGGACGGTGGGCTCGACGGCATCCACCATACCCCACAAAAGGTGAATGTCTTCGTCGGGCCAGGGTCCGCCGCTACCCCTCCCCGATGGCCTCCAGGTCCAGACAGTTCGGTAGTGGGGAAACCTAGCCCCGCGCCCCTACACTTGGCCAAACCAGAGCCGCAACCCCGTCCCCCTTCGGGCGGGGGGCCGCTCAGTTCAAGGCGCTCTGACGACCTAACCACGCGACGGAGTCGGGGGCGGCGCCAGGCGCAGACACGATCGTCCAGGCCCAGACCACCGAGAGCGCTGTGCACGCCAGCCCTGCCACGGCCTTCATCACGACCCGAGGATACCCCCGGGACGTTATCATGCCGCCTTCGACTCTGCAACCAACAAAAGGCAATATTACAAAAAGGAGAGGGCAGGCCGTGGGGGGGGGGTAGCGGGGGGGGCGGTGGTCTTAGGAGTGGAGGGTCCGGTAAGGGAGAACCGCGTCGGGGCGGGGGGCGGGCCAAAAAGACAACGGCCCGGCCTTCTGTCTGGTTGTCGCGGGCGTGGATCGGGTGCGGGCCTCTTCTCTTGGCCCGCCCTCACCCTCTCCGCCAAGTACGGCTCGAGCCTTCTCCGACGCAATCGCGTCTCTAAGTCGCACGGCCCTTCTTGGGCCGCAGACTCGGCTTCCGCGCGCTCAAGCTCCCTCCGTGCGGTTTTTTTCTCTCCCTCTACCCCTTCCAAACCCCCCTTTGTTTTCCGCCGCCAGCGCTTCGGCTGCCCCTCTGAGCTTACCGGGCCGTCCCTACCTCCTGTGGTGCGGCGTCCAGATTCGAGGCTCGGGCCGGTCCATCGCCGGGGTCGAGCTCCGACCTTCAGGAGCCGAGCGACCGTCCTCAGTTTCGCTGCTTGGCAGATGAGCAACCCTGGTCAGCGACAACGAGCAAACAGAATCGAGGGAAATGCACCACGGTCTACTTCGCATTGACTTACCCCTTGGTCCCTGCGAAAGGCCTCGGGGCCTTCAGGCCGGTTGATCTCCCACCCCGCGCTTCACCGCGTGCCATGGGCGCCCCTCCCCTCCGCCGACTGGGGGGCTGCGCTGCGTGCGGCGATCTTGTGCGGCTCTTGATTTTCGGATCTTATCCGTGGCCGGGGATTGGCGCGAGACGGATTGGTCGGGGGGTTCAGAGGTACCGGCAGGTGGTGGCGTGGGGTGGTTGGGCGGTTGGGGGGGGAGATTAAGGCGTGTCTTTCCCCGCTGGCGTGATGGGTGACAGGCTTCGTGGCGTCCGATGAAAGGTGCTGAAAGTCATGAACAATTGAGGTCCCGTTTTTCGTGTTAACATCAATTTAATACCCTCCGAGCTTGGTCCCGAGTGATCCATAGCGTTCCCCCACACCTGCGCCTCCTGACCCGACAGGCCCTACCGCCCACCCCCTCCCCAACTCGGAGTGCAGAGATCAACTGATATATACCCCTCCGCCCTCGGACCTATTCATCCACCCCCCCAGCCCCAAAAGTAGCCGTGTGCATTAGTGCTTCGGGGGTCTACAACCCTTCTGGGTGCCCTGTTGTCGTTGCCCCCCCCACACCACACCCCCTGAGTGCGCCCACCGACTCCACCCCCACACACGTGGAAAGATGTCAAAGGTCCCTCAGCCCGCTAACCCCTCCACGTCTATCGGCTCAGTTAGTCTCTCGGGGGGCTACTCCCCACGGGATCTACTCAACGGAGAAACAACTCACCTCCATCAGGGGCCACGGGGCAGCGCGTGTCGCGTTCAGGTGATAAGTGTGGATTTTCGCTCGTGCGGTTCTTGGTTGCTTCATGTCTCGCCTTCATCAGATGCAGGAGGATCTCCTCACGATCCTCCTCAGCTTGGCGGCCAGCCGCGTCCGTACCGCCACTATAACATCCTTCTCCTCCTCTACGTCGTCAACAGTTCGAAGCACGGATCCCCACCGTCCGCACCCCCGGACTTGCGGAGCGGTCGGCGTAACCAGCTCAGTGTGAGCATGGCTTGGGTCGGCGGAGGGGGTTCGCGGGGCGCTGATCTCTCTGGCATCGTACGAGGGCGCGCTGGGGTACTCGTACCTTCATGCCGTCGCCGCATCCCCTTGCCCAAGCGCCGATCCTGTCCCACCCGGCGCCGTATCACCCCCGCTCTGCCCGTCCCCTTGTTATAGGGTGATGTTTCAACCGGCGCGGGGCTGGCGTTGCGCGGGGGAGGGCTCCCCCTTGTTTTGGGGTGTCAGGTTGTGTCTGCTGAGTGTTGCAGTGGTGTCCTTCACCCTGGCATGAGACCATGTGGCGTTCCGATGTGACCTTTTTCCCTTCGCGTATTACATCCCCAGTTTCTCACACTTCCAGCAATGATCCTGAAAGGCAAGATACTTGCAAAATGTGCTAAACAGACAGGACAAAAAGAAGGAACTTACTTTAGAAGACCGAGGGGACGGACGAGGCGCTTCTTGACCCGTGATACGCCGCGTTGTTCCCCAGCCAAAAAAAAAATGTGTTCCCGTGCTGTGTTAACGCGGGCTGTAGTCCGGGGTTAACGCGCAGGCTTTCCCAGAACAAACCGCCGACGGCCCCGAATATTTAGTCAGCAATCGGCGGTCAATCTACTATGGCTTGGGGTCGCTCCCCGACTTGGGTGGAAGCGTCATCACCTGCCTTCGCCAGCCTGGACCGCCGTCCGGCAGCAGAGATTCCTCTGTCCCTGTGGCGCGGCATTCAGCGCCTACCGGTCGCCGGGGCCGGCTCGCGCTCCTCCCCGCAAAGTGCGATCCGCTTTGCCGCCTGTTGTGCTGCGCGACGCCCCAGCGGCGGGTCGGTTAGCGTCCGGCCGGTCGGTTGGAGGGCGGGAGGCCGGTGCCTCTCCGTCCTAGGCCGGAGGGTCGGCTGTCCGCCGTCGCGGGCTGTCATAGCCGCCTCGTGTTCCTCTTTTCCGTTACCTGGTGCTTTTTGCCGCTGGCTCTTCGCTCCACTACCAAACCTACGTGGCGCTTTGCTCACTCCGTTAAGGCGCTTGCCTGTATTCATAACGACGAACAATCTTTCCATACAGGCTTCTGTTTCCTTTGGTGTTGGTTTTTGTTCCTGGGATTGTTCTGGGCGGGCGGGCAGGGGGGTGCTTTAACTTATCACCTGGGTTCCCTTCCCCGATTGGAGTGTTATCACCGGTGCTCTTTCGAAGAGTCCCGGGCTTCGCCGCGTTCTGAGGGCTCCGTACCTAGATATGGGGTTGGCGTCCTTGGCCGCTCGGCTGGGGCTTCCGCCCTCCTTTCTGTGACGTTCTAGCGTACCGTGTGGCTGGTTTCCCGATCATCGCACTTACGCGCGTGGGACCGCTTGCTGGTTAACAGAATGCTGACTATTCCTGCGATAGAAATGAAGACAATGCCCGATGTCATCTCGGCCAGCGAGTTCACTTCACAAGAACCCACCCCACACACACAACACCCAAAAATGGGCACGACTTTCGGAATACTTACGATCATTTCGGATTACGGCGTGTCGCATTCACTGCTCCGGCTATAAGGAACCTCTGTTGGCCATGATTACATGCTTCTACACATCAAATCTCCCAATACAGGTTCCTTTAGCTCTTGACAACTTTCGCCTCTCCTATGCATTTTGTAGCTCTGTCGGCTGGCCTTAGTCTCCGAGGTCGAGTCTCGGTCCGGTCCGTGTACTCAATACAATGGGGTAGCGCCCGGCGCTAAGATGGACCGGTCTGCACGCCTTGTTATGCCATCCGTGGACGGTAGGTTCGCGACGACTACCGTTTACCGGTGAGCGCCTTGCTGTCATGGCGTACTGGGGGCTGGGAGTCTTCTTCTCCATCTCACTTGGCGGCTGGCTGTCCTTCCGGTTTCCTTCTCTTTTTAGCTCCCAGGAGGAACACATGGGTGTCCGACTCAGCTTGGTACTTTGATCTACTTGTAAACGTTGGCCTGAGAAGGCCGGCAAGCGCCGGTGAGTTTACCAAACAGAGCCCACCCAGGACCACTCCCACCTAGCTCGCATGTAGAAGTCCCTTTGTGGCTTGTGCTTGCTATGTTAATCACTCCTTGAGGCAAAAGAGCGGAGAGTCGGCATACAAGCGAGAGCCGGGATAACCCTATAGACCATACGCGAAGCGATACCGGATCTCAGTCTGGAACCCTGGTCTGCTCTCTTCCTTTTTTACTACGGCTCTTGGGGGTGATCGAAAATGTGAGTTGCTATCCAACAAAAGCAGCGAAGATGTGGCCAACTGCCGATGGAAGCATTACAGCATGAATTGCGTTGGAGTCGAATGTGGGTGTGTGGAGGGGTGTGGCGAGGGCTCCGGGATGCCCCATGGCACCAAGAGAAGCCCACTTCAAATCAGAAACAAGCTAGTGGACCACCACTGCTTTCTGCTCTGTGTTTGGGGTGTGGGAAGTGTGTCCTCGGTGCTCCCTATGGTTTTTGTCTTGGGTTCGGCTTTGTCCACTTCGATCTAGTTTTCTTTTGGGCGGCAAAAACCTCCCCCCCCACCGAGCCCACCACTGTTTCTTTCATTCCGGACGGGTCCTGCGGCAGTCTCAGGTGCCTCCGTCGTCGTCGATGTGCCTCCCTTGCCGAGTGGGGGAGAGGCACAATCAGTGGATTCGGGGATGTGCTCTCTTGTGGGCGGTCCATTCAATTACAGTCACCAAAGACAAAAACACCCAATGTTTTTGTTTTAGCATTCTTCCATTGTTTACCAATGTGCCGTCTCGTCCTCGGACGTGGTAGGGGCGTTAGGATCGGGGGACTTCAACTCCACAGAATACCAGGAGGCTTGCATCCGACGAGCACCTGGGACGGGGGAGAATTGAGGGTTTTGGAGCGCTGGCAGTGAGCGATTTGGTGGGCGAGGTGGGGGAGGAGAGCTTTGATGCGGGTTTCAAGTTGCATGGTGGTGTGGGTAATGGGGTGTGTGCGTGGTTTGGGGGGGGAAGTGGTGGTGTGAGAGAGGGGGGCGTGGGACAGTGGTCGGATTTCTCCCTCACGTTTCTCTGGATTTTCGCGCGGCGTGTGGGTTGGGGGTGGTGTGCGGGGCAAGGCAGTCCGATGGGGTTGCGGGGGGGTAGGTCTGCCGCGACGCGCGAGGCGGGGGGGGGGGCAGCTGGTGGGAGGTGGGGGGCGGGGGGGGTGCCGGGGGGGAGTGTTGATTTCGTGCGTCTTAACATAAACCCGTCCCAAATGCAGTCTCCAGTGCAAAATACAGGTGAGACATGAACCGCTGTATTTTCTCGCGAGAAATCACTAGACTAGAGCTAGAACCGAAGGTCCGACTCAGGCAGTACACCAGAGAAGCAAAAGCATATATGGCCTACAGGAGTGGTATGCGAGGGGGTGGCTAAGCACTAAACCAGACTAAGAGTCCCTAAACAGAATCCAGGCTGGGATTACACCCGGGGATGGGGTGCAGGGGGACAGAGAGATGGTGGCGGGGCCGGTGTCGCGAGGGGCCTCGAGATTCGGAACGCTAGAGCAGAAAACATACAGGAGGGGGGGGGGCTGTCGGTCATGGTCGTGGGGTCTAACACACCAGGACATCACATGGGGGGGCGCGGGGTCGCGGAGGCGGGTCGGAAGAGGGCCTTGGTAATCGGTGGCGGGAAGTCCCACCAGACTCATTACAGTGGAATAGACCCGGGACATCAGACATTCGCAACACTCAGCGACCCTATGCGCCCGTGCCTGTTATATCCTCCTCTGGTGTGGGCGTGACTTGCTGACAGTTTCAGAGAGTCATTCTGGGCTTCAGGGGACACAGCCGGGCTTTTGACCCCTTCGGGAATAGGCTTCGGTGTGCTACTCGAAGACTTCAGTCTGTATTGGTGGCAAGCCGCCACGCTGGGGTTTTATCTGCCGTCCCTCATCCCCCCGAAGGGAACCTGTGCGACCCCAGGCATACGCCACGCGTGGAGGGAGAGATTGAGGGCCCGTGTGGAATGGAGCTTCACCGTGGGGTTGGGCCGTTGGGGTATAGGGGTGGGGGGGGGGGTGGTCGGGGCGGTGGCGCTGAGGGGCGGGGTGCCAAATCGACCTTCACTCACCTGGCCCATCAGCACTTCCCCCATCCCTGTCCTTCACCTTCCCCACCTCACCACACACCACACGGAGCACTCCCAACTGTCAGGCCTCGCGCGACTGCAGAAAAGGGGGGGGGGGGGGGGAATCCCCATTAGGGCCCAGGGCTCGGATCCCCGTAGAAACCTTCCAAATCGGGGGTAAGTATGCAGGCATGATGTGCGGCATAGACCGTCGGAGGGTTACTCGTGGGCTACTTGATGGTGATTATGCCTATCCGTGCGTACACCAAGGTAGGACGATCCGTCCTCCTTTCCCGGTCCAACGGGATGTTTTTCCCGTGTCCGACTTACTCGGTTAGTTCCCGACTCCCACACTGGGAGGCCAGACTCACCGACGAATATGGAGGTACAAGATCTAGGTAACTTAGTGACTCTCTTATTGCCTGTCTGCGCTCGGTTAATTGGTTGTAACAGAATCAGTGCAAACCCACTCCAACCCTCCCCTCTTTCGAAGGCGGTCGGGCGGTATGGCTGGGGGGTGGGGGGCTGGCGGATAGGGGCTCGGTGACCCGTCCTCGTGAGGGACATCCAATCCTCCGGACTTTGTTTCATTAGCTTTCAGTGTCCTCTCGAGATCGATCTCTCTAGGGTCCTGCGGTCACTTCGTGGGATAACTTGCAATACACCCCAAACCGCAGGACCGTAGGGTATTAATAACTCTCCGTAGAGGTGGCCCGAACCTGTCTAAGATCTTGTCCGTCCCGTGTGCGAGCCCGTCCCTGAACATTGCCCACCCTCGCTCCTCGCCTTCCTCACAACCCCCCGCCCCCACTAATTTTACATGTCTATTGCCTGGAATTAATGTTCTCCGACATGAGTCGCTAAAGGATGTGCACCTAGTGCTCAAAGATTGCTTGACCTTTCTCTCCACGTCGGTCATAAGCCGTCACATAATTGATGCTTCCTTTTCTTTTCTCTACAACAAAGGGATAGGACTTGAGAATAGGCGGTTGAGAAGTGCCCCTCCATATGAAGGACTTTGTGTAGCAGGGAGGTTATATGTGATTTGTGGGTGGGGCAAAAGGGTGTGGTTGACAAGGTAAAAGAGAGAGATCAGGGAGTAAAACTAATAAATAAAAATAAAAAGAAACAACAAACCATAACAAAAAAAAAACAATAGCCAAGATATAGACACCAAAAACAACCCACATCGAGAATACTTCACGGGAGTGAGAGTGGGGGGTTCACAGGGGGGGGGGGGTATAATGGGGAATGGCGGACAAAATACTCCTCTTCCAGCATCAGCACATTCCGATCACCAAATATCTTGTGAAGGGTCAGTCCGGTTTTTCGTCTCCACACCTCCCCTCCCCAACCAACACTCACATTGCCGTTCGGTCCGGACGGGAACGATCCGGATCCTTAGTGATTATCGCGGTAACTTGCCTGTTTTTCGCGAGAAGCTCTCAAAAGGGTAGAGGCTGGAGAGGCTATGGCTTACCGGTTGTCGCGGGTGGTGGAGCGGCGTGAATATCCGTGTATTTATGGACCTTGGGATTTTGTTTTGTGAGAGTCTGTCCTGAGGTGTAGCGTGTATTGGGGAGGGTGTGGAGAGACGTGGGTGGACCCTCCTCCCCACGCCGTGACAAAACCAAAAGCCTCTTTGCTCCCTCTCGTGGGAGGAGGAAAGGAGGGTAGTTGCAGATGTTGGATAACCATACAAAACGGGTTTTTTGGCGCTGCTGGGGCCCCCCAATCATTAATAGAACACGCGCTTTTTCCTAACTATGGGGGGGTCAAAAGATAAATAAGCGAAAAAAAATAGCTATATACATGCGAAAATAGGGAAGTGTGCCTGGAAGGGTCGGGCGGCTAGCTGCTGGGTTTGCGCGCGTTCTGGGTGTTATAGGAGGGGTGATGCCGGAATGGACCTTATTGTGCCTTTTATCATAATGTGGACATAATAATCCCTGAAATTTATGTAGGAGAGCGTGGGGGGGCTGGTGGGAAACTGCGGTGGTTAGTGTGCGCGGTGCGCGAGCGGGGTGGGGTGTGTTCAGGGAGCTGGGGGGGGCTTGCAAAAACCGGGGGTGTGCGGTAATCATCAAGAAACTAGATTAAGGGGCACTAGATGACACGTTCAATCTCCACCACTATTTGGTGATTGATGACAACTTAATTAAAGGAGCATCTTACAAAAGGATATTAACCACACACTACATTTGAGATAAAGTTTGAAGACTTAAGGACACTAGCCCCATCCCCTCCCCTTTTTGCCTTAGTAGATATTGCCATATGGGTGAAACAGCATTATTCAATGGACTAATAATAGCAGCCTGAATAGAAGGAGTCTCCCCGCAAATACAAAACCGGCCTAATCTGCCATGTGCCAGGTCTATGTGCACCCTCCCATCTGCATACTACTCAACTGAGGGTTTGGAAGTGAGATGGAGCATGTCATAGAATCAATATAGAGAATTTCCCATATTAACGCGCATGCACTCAGACTATAGAATGTTCATTAGTCTATAACAATACGAACCAATAAGGCAATAACTCACCGCCCAGCAAACCCCCTACACCAGGCCTAATCTTGAGTTCATAACAAGCCATAGAATTCCCTCAACCCCCACAACACACGCACAACACCACCACCCCTCACTGAAGACTCACGGACAAGGGAGGCGTAGGGAGCCCCAGCGACACGCACCTACGCTCCTCCCTGAATCTTCCTAGTCGAGAACTTCCAATCGCCTAATCACCATATCCCTCGTTACAAATCTCCCCTGAGTCCTTAGACAGGTTCGGTGTGATGGGACATGAGCGGTTTTCGCACCCTTTAGGACATAACAGAACAACCACACAAACAGAAAAAGGAGGAGTAAGCATATGCATGTAGCTGGTCTATCAGATGACATCCAGAGTCCTTTGTAATG
>JAGXJF010000009.1:0-51521 GCA_019208055.1 Stipa capillata | reverse complement strand
TCTTCGGCTCGGTGGATTTGCTCTCGGGCCTCCGCCTTGGTCGCCTCTAGCTGGTCGGCGGCCTCTTTGTGAGCGACCTCGACTTGCCGCTCCACTGCCTCCGCCACCTCCCGCGCTCGCCGCGTCAAAGAGGTCTCCCCTTCGTCGAGCTCCCTCTCTCGCTGGTCGAGCGCGATCTCCCGCGTGGCGGCCTCTGCCTCGCGGAGGGCCACCTGCTCTTCTCGCCGGGCCACTTGATCGCCCTCATCAAGGATCTCCGCACGCATTTCCTCCAGGGCTGCCTTTTCCTGGATGGCCGCGGGTCTCCTCGAAGACAAGGGTGGCCTCCCCGCCTTCGGGCATCGAGCCCCCCCTGAGTACATCCCTCGGGGAGTCCTCTCGGCCCACGGGAGCTGCCGGGCCCCTGAGCCCTCTCTCGGGGAGCGTCCCCTCGGCCTCCGCCCTCGGGTCCACAGCTGACATAGCCGCGCGCCGCTCCAGCGCTGCGCCCAAGTTGTCAGGGATCAGGACCGGCGTCGCCCGAGCGGTCTCAGCTCTCGGGGCGGTCACGGCGCTTGGGGAGACTTCAGTCCTCGGTGCGACCTCCGCGCTCGGGGCAGCCTCAGCGCTCGGGGCGGTCTCGGCACTCGGGGCAGTCCAAGTCTTCTTGGGCGCCCTAAAAATAACAACACAATAAAGCTCGGGTCAATACCCGAGCAGCATATTCACCCTGCAGAACGAAGATGGAGTTTCGTCTTACGTTGACGAGGCCCCTCTGTACCGCCAGCGCGCAGTCGGGATCTGAAACCCCGAGCTCATCAGCGGCGACCGCTCCTTCCTCTTCTTGCCGGCTGTCTTGGTCTTGACAGCCCCCAAGCCCGGCTACGCCAGGCCCCCGGCCGACGCCGGCTGATCGCTGCCTCGGCTCGAGTCGCGGCCCCCGGTACCCATCGACCGCTGTCTAGGCGGAGGAGGGGGTGGCGGCAATGGCGAGGAAGATGGCGACGGCGATGGCGGCCGCACCTTCTTGCCCTTCGGGTCCGCAGGATCCTCACCGGTGACGCTTGTCCCCGAGGTCCTCGCGGTTGGACCCTCACCACCGTCGTCGCCCTCCGGAATGTGCAGTGTTCTGGCCGCCCGATCTGCGCTCGTCGGTTTCGGCTTGATCCCCCTGGAGTCGAACTCCGGGAGGGTCGCCTGGATCGCGTTGCGCTATTTGTTTGTGCAGAGCGCGAAGTCCGGCCCGGGCAGCTCGGCGGAAGCGGGGTCTCCGACGCCCAGGAGAATCCGTAGCATCACCTTCGCCGCATCGGGGTTGAGGTCGCCCGCCTCGCCGATCTCCGTCCGGCCGATGTCCCACACGCCGGTGTACATCCAAGCTGGATGGCCGCGCTCCCACAGCGGCGCTAGCCGTCACCAGAGGAAGTCACCGATCACCATCGTCGCCGTCAAGCCGGCGGCCCGCAGCTGTGAAATCCACTCCACCACCGGTCACAGCAGATGATCGTCCTCCGGCAAGAACTCCCATGTCCTCTTGTGCGCCGATGCTGGCCCGTCGGGAAGTAGCAGCTGAGCATGCGGATCGGTGGAGATGTAGCACCAATGGTTGCGCCAGTCATCTCATTTGTTCCATGTCTCCTGCGGGATGTAGCTGTCCCCGATCTTCTCCCAAAGGCGGAAATTGCAGCTCCCCGTGGCTTCCACCCGGTTGGAGCCCCTGCTCTTCCCCATGGACCGCAGCACGAAGTAATGACGGAAGAGCGCCACCGAAGGCATGACACCCACGAACATCTCGCAGAGATGGGCGAAGATCGCCAGCATCACCACGGAGTTAGGAGAGAGATGGATGAGGTGGATCCCATACTCCGACAATACCTCCAAGAAGAAGGCGGAGAACGGCGGCACCAGGCCCGCCGCGATGAAGCTCGTGAAGATCACCGTCTCCTCCGGCCGTGGCGCTGGCGGGTACGTGGCCGGCCTCACCGTCGCCACCCCCTTTTGGCCCTTCGGGACCAACATCTTCCATACCTTATCCACGCTCTCCTCGTTAAGGACGTGGGATTTGGGAAGGATGGCTGGCGGCGGGGAAGCACGGTGCCTTTCGCGTCTTGGCATGGCGGCGATGTGGAGTGAGAGCTGGAGGCGAATGGGCATAGGAAAGCAAGTGTGCAAGGAGGCGAAGGAGGGTTTGCAGAAGAGAAAAATGAGGAGGCGCGGGCGGAGCTTTTGAAGGAAGGAATCAAGAAGTTGAGGCATCTCGTGTCGTGGGAGGTTCAAAGGTGTCGTTTCAGTTTCCTGGCATAATACACCCCCCGCCCATGAGGTGTGAAAATCGGAGCGGTTTTTTCCCTCACTCGGCAGTGGAGCACGTCGCCCCACATCACGCGGGATTCGAGGAACCGACCGAAAGTCAAAGCGTTTTTTCCCGCTTGGCGCTCAAGATGGACCGGCGTCTTCGTTGGCCCATGAAGAGAAGGCCCTGTCCCCAGCCTCGTCCTTTTCTGGGCCGTCGCCTAGTGACAGGGCCGGGGACTACTATCGGCGATACGGGGAGCAGGGTCCCCTAAATCACTGGCAAAAGGCCGAACTTGACACCACATCACCAAAGGCATGGGGGTCCAAGAAGAGGTGGTCGGGGGCTCAGCCCGAGCATCATACCTGCTCAAGCCCTTAGGGGGGAGTCCCGAGTCGCCACTTAAGGATGCTCCCTGAGCATCCAAGGCGACTTGTCTCCCGTCCAGGAACCCCGAGCACTGTAGTCGCTCGGGGTTCGAGGGGAGCCCCGAGTCATCCCTTAAGGATGCTTCCCGAGCATCCAAGGCGACTTGTCTCCCATCCGGGAACCCCGAGCACTGTAGTCGCTCAGGGTTCGAGGGGAGTCCCGAGTCGCCCCTTAAGAATGCTCCCCGTGCATCCAAGGCGACCTATCTCCCGTTCGGGAACCCCGAGCACTGTAGTCGCTCGGGGTTCGAGGAGAGCCCTGAGTCGTCCCTTAAGGATGCTCCCCGAGTCGTCCCTTAAGGATGCTTCCAGAGCATCCAAGGCGACTCGGCCTCCACTCGGGATGCCGAGTGGCTTTCCATGACGGCGGAATGGCCCAAGTCGTGTGCTCGGAGAACGGAATCCCGAGCACCCCCCGGAGGTCCTTCCTCGGTCCATGTTGCCCAACAGGGGCATTTAATGCATGTGTCGGGTGCATTAAATGCCTGTCTGTCAGGCATTCCTACTCCAAGTCCTTGCGGACAAGATGCGGTGTCCTGACCGATTCCCTTCCCCCTATGTGATAAGCCCTGTCAGCTATTAATCTCGGAGGGAATGGAGAGGTCTGACGCCTTTTTGACTTTGAGGGCGCACCGCCGCGCGCCCATATGCATGCCTTCTGCACCTGGTCCGTGGGGCTCGGGTAGTTGCAACATGGCCCGTGTCAGGAGACGTCCCAGGAAGTCTTCACCTCCTGACACGACCACATCATGATGATTCGGTTTCTAACCAAGGCATGACCGGCACTATTCCACTACAGCGAATCTCAAGCACCGGTGTGGGCTACCCACGCCCTATCCGTCAGCAGCAGTATTCCTACAGTAGGTTCACATTTCGGCTATTGTGGTGACCCCCGGATATATAAGGGGAGAACCGAGGCCATGAGAAGGGAGGTTTTTCAAGAGGCTTCTGGGTGCGATTATTAGACAATCACCGAAGAAGAAGGGCGAGAACACCTGTGTTCTCCGAGCTCATTGTAATCATCCCAACACTCATATATACACACAAAGCAGGATGTAGGGTTTTACACCTAGAATGTGGCCCGAACCTGGGTAAACCACCGTGTGATCTCTAGTTTCCCATCCTGCCAAGCTCTAGCTTCAGCGTAGCTCCGTGATCTGCGCTTCCCCGGCCGAATCCCAAAGGGGGTCCTTCCGGACCACCGACGCTGGCGTTTAGACGTCGACAGACCCAGACAAGATTAACAGAAAAATATAAGAAAAGTAAAATCATGACATCTGGGACCCAAATGTAATAAATAAAACAAAATAGATAAAGGATAGCAAAATACCAGAGTATGACAGGTGGGCCCTGTATGACATTGACCAAGGGACTCGCATGTCATCCTCATAGGCTTTAGTTCATCTGAGTATAAAAATATTAAAATATTTTTCTTTACTGAGAAAAAATAAAAATTGCTAAAATTTGATTAAACGTCTAAAAATTGCAGAAAATTCATATCAACTCGAAATGAGTTGATTACGTTTTATAGTTTCATCTTTTAAATGTAAAATTTAATGCCATAAATTTTATTCATGCTACTGTTGTATAAAATTTCAAAATCTACAATTCTCTCAAACCTTAAAATTTCAATTCCAAACTTGTAAAAATCATAACTAATTCATTTTAAATCAAAAAATTATGAACGTGATATGAAAATTCTTAGCATGACATGTACTACCCACTAAAAATATTTTTGCACATTTTACTGTGCATAAATATTTCAGATAAATAAAATAGTCAAATAAAATACTTAAAAGTGCAAAATCCTTTAGAAATTCGTAACTTTTAGTCTGCAAATCCAAAAGTTATGAAACTAATTGTAAAATTCTTAAAATATAAATGTGCATCATCTGAAATTCATTTTATATAGTTTTCATACTGTAAAGACCAAAACTTTTAAGATGGATTAGATATATAAAATATGGTCCTGATTAAAACTTTTTGTGTGCCACTTGCCTCTTCTCATGCATTCCATCCAAAATTTTTGCAAAACAATTAAAAACCTTGCATACAGGTGTGTATCCAAGCTACACCACCATACGAAATTAAGAAAAACCCTTCAAAAATCTTTGTTGTGCATTTCTAAAAGTCACATACAACCCATATAACACCTCTGGGAAGTTTTACGAGAAAATATGTGAAGGAATGATTCAAGCACCTAGGATTCAATTTTGTTTTTGAACTACCAAAGTACTCAAATATGAGACTAAGCTAGGGCATATATTCATAGACTTTTATCAATTAGCCTTAAACCAGCAAAGAAGCAAATAATAAGAAAAGACCCCATCTCCTCTCACCTGCCCATGGGACCCACCTGCAGGTCTTTTTCTCCACCTGGTAGGTCCTCCTCTCCACGTAGCAATCTACTCCCTACAGCAGCCCTTTTTCCCCATTCTTCTTCCCTTCCCTGCCGAGCTCCTCCAAAGCTCCGCCGCCGCCTTTGCCTTCGGGCTAGGTCGCCTCCTCCCCCACCAGCGCCTCCTCTCCCACCTCCCCTTGCTCCTCGCGCCGCCGCCGCCCGCGGCAGTGGCCGGTGAGCCACTGCCGGCAGCCCCCTCCAACCGTGCCTCCTCCTCGCACGCCGTGACTGCCCCACCTTCTCCCCCAAAAAAGATCCCGCCGCCCTCCCTCCGGTTTTCCCCTTCCCAGTGCCGCCCCGGCCGGGAAGCTCCCCGTGCCATCACCTCCTCCCGTCGCCTCCCTCTTCCCCGTGCTCTGCATTCCCCTGTCTCTCCCCGCGCGTGGCATCTCCCACGTCCAAGGCTCGCCACCGCTCCCCCATCGCCCTCCCCTCTGCTCTCCACCGTGCCGCTGGCCTCCTCCGTGAAGGACGCTACCCCCGGATCTACCGCCCCAACGCCGCGAGCCAAGCCCGGAACCGGCCGTCGCGCCGCGCTCCTCCCCTTTGCTCGCTGCGCCGCCCCTGTCGGACGTCCACCCCGACCTTCGCCCTCACCAACGGAGCCACCGCCGCCGAATTCGCCCTCCTCGTCCTCACCTCCGGCCAAGCCAGCTGCCGCTGTCACCGATTCCCCGCCTGCCTCGCCGCCGTCTGGGCTTTCTTCCCCAAGCCTGAGCTCGTCCCCAAACCGAGCGCCGCCGTCTGCTTTAGCCCTGAGCTCGAGCCGATGCTCCGCCTCACCCAGGTTCCACCCGCTGCACCACTGGCCTCCGCCACTCTGCCAATCGCCGCCATCTTCTTCCTCTGGAAACACCTCCACCGCCGCATTCCTTCCTCTCTTGGTGAGCCTCTTTTTCTATGCCCTTCTTGGCAAAGTAACTTTAGGTGGTTAACGGTTAACAGTTAGTCTAGTCGTTAGCAGTTAGGTTAGTCGTTAGTAGTATAGAGTTTGGTTGAAGTTAATTAATATGCTGTTTACTATATGACCAAGGCACTTGATCGAATTTTCATATGTAATCATCACACAGGCACATGAGTATGTCATCAGAATCTCATTTTGATCCTTGAATGCATTCGCATATGGAGAAAATAGAGTATCACGTAGCCCCTGAATCATATGCTAAACATTGGTTTACTTGATAGACTTAATCAATTGATTGTACTGAAACAACTTGGGTGAATAATCAACGCTACTAATGAACTAACGTGTGCTTTGCTTACCAATTCATGACTGTGTCCTAATTTGCTTCGTTAATACAAATTGTGCATCAACTGAATGTCTTATCCGGTTAAGACCTTGCCCTCATATACCTACAGTTTAATTAATTAATCATAAATAATTGATTCGGGATGATCGGGACTAATACTTGTTCATGGGATTTTGGTTACGGTATGGTGGTGAATTCAATTTCTAGTACATGCTATATGGTGGCTGTCTGTGATTGATACTTGGCCTTAGAAATAAAAATTTCCGTTCTACGTGTTCTACTCTAGTACCTTGGCAATCGAAGCGTACTGATGCCTCTAGTTGTCTCATGGTAGTTATATGAACATGAACCCTAAGGTTCTTCCTACTAATGAGGTTATGATATGAAGGGGATTTGAATGACAATCATCAACTAATAGATGCTCTAAGTAATCCCTTGATCATTGACCTTATCCGAGCTGAACATTAATTAAACTGATAAGTAATCCGCACCAGTTAAGGTTCATTTGCCGTATGATGTTCATAGTTCACTAACACTTCCCTTGCTTGTAAACTCGATTGAGATCCAAATTAGCAAGAATCATAATACTTGTGATGTTCACCCAATCCATGAACTGAATTGTTCTTTAGTTGCACTAAGACATGGTAATTAGCTTAATCAACTAAGTTTAGACATTTGGAAATGTCCCAATTATTCTTAACCAGTTGATAGTTCATTCGATAAATACAACAACTAATTTGTGGGCTACCATGGAGCTAATCAGTGAACTTAATCAGTGAAATATACTAGTAACCTGTTGACAAGTGAGTAGTTAATTAGTAGCTGATTCTTTCAGGCATTCTAATTTAATGTAAGATTATTTCCTTTACCAAGAAGAAGACAGGAAATGCTAAATTTGATTAAATTGTAGAACTCGTAGAGAAGGTATGCAACCTCTAAACACATGAATACTAGAGAATCTAGCTTAACAGTTAAAATAACCATGTCTATACCTTAATCCCGGTTAATATGTAGTTACAGCAATCAAGTATGTTCTAGTAACGACCCTGCATAGCATCCCATGCATGCATCCATGTCAATTGCATCTATGCATCTTCGTCACTCTCAAATTAGCTTCTTAGGTGTGCCTTTTCCTTTTTGGAGGTCATTTGCTTCTTATTGAAGTTTGGCTACTTCGGATTTTCTCACGAACGCTAGTGGATATGTTATACATCGTCACCCGGCTTCCAGGCAAGCTCCATTGCTTGTTGAATAATCATTACATAGTGTGTTAATCCCTGTTTGGATTGATTGGTTAAATTGACGTGGTGTTTGTGTGAATGTTTGCTCGATTGGTACTTGATACCGCATTAGCATGTATAGGTCTTGTTGTGATGCAGCAACTACGGCTGAGATTAAAATGTTGCCCCTATCAACTTGAACCTAATGAGTTGAGATGTGAGAGCCGAGGGTGTGCTCGATGGATACGGTTGGTAGGTTATCTGAAGAATTGAATGCGGCCCCCGGTGTTTTGAAGTGTGTTTGCCGTCCTACCATCCTGAGGTGACTCCATCGTAGCACTCCCTTATCACCGTGTAAGCCTGACACCGAGAACAACACTACGGTATAATTGAGGTAAGTCTCAGATACTGCGTGGAGCCTCACAACCTCCACCAGGAATGCACTCGTTATACCCGAGGTGGTTGAGTCGGTGGTGAAGGCCCGAGAGAAAGCTTGTACGTCACCAAGGAAATGAAACTACGATATATGTGAGGTAAGTCTCAGATACTGCGTGGAGCCTTGTGAACTCCACCAGGAATGCACTCCATATATCGGAGGTTGTCGGTTCGTTGGTAACGTTTTGTATTGCTTGATTGTCTTGTACATGAGTTATATGGATCGTGAGCTGATCCAGATAATTTAAAAATGGATCGTGGGCTGATCCGAGTAAGTTAAAAATAACTTCGTGGCTGATCTATGTGTGCTTGCAAGTTTCTTATGAAGCCTGGTCCGAAAGTTAATTTCCATGATGTATATGTTACGGTCATGTCTATGTTGTTGTTATAATCTATGTTTGTGATGGTTTCCTTGCTATTATTTGGTGGTTGCTAAGGTCTCCTTACATCTGAAATTAAAATGATGTAGTTGTTCACTTTATCACTTGGATGCAACCTGAACTTATTAAAAGTAGAGAAACTTAACCATTTGTCAAATAGGGTTAATACCATGTTTTAATTAGTTGATGAGCAATGACTTGCGAGTACGGTGGTTGTACTCACCTAGGTTTATCCTAGGCAGGTTCGTGGAGCTTTCGATGTGGACGTTTCGCTGCTTCGGTTTACCTCTTTCGGCTTCGACTCCCTGGAAACCTCGTGGGCTGTTTTGAGGTGGTTTCCCCCACCATCTCGGGTGTTTTTATTTTGTGTTTCCGCTGCTGCCCTTGTGGCTATTTTGAGGTTTATTAACCTTCGGGTCGCGTTGTATGTAAGATATGTACTGCCCTGAGTATGGGATGTGTTAAACATTATTGGGTAATCCTTCTCTGTAGTGCTTTGTTGTGATATACAAGTTGTTATTGGGGCTGCTCATACACCATGCGTGAATGATATGAAGTGTATGGGTATGCCGTGAAGAGTTAAAGCCGTTCCTCTTTTTACTAAGTCGAGCAGGAATCGGTTGAGTGACCCGCTGGCTGAGATGCTGTGCCGGCCAGGCAGGGTGTGGGCATATTCTATCGGGCTTTCGAGTGACCCACTAGCTTCCGAGCTAGGTTAGGGTGTGGGTAGAATCACCGGGCTCCTCCGATCTTACTTCGCGTGGTAGAATTCGGGAACGACTCTAAACCTTCATCGGATCAGGGATTTGTATGTGGTTCTGGGAAGTTTAGTCTCTTCCGGCCAGCTTGCGTTGGTCAGGTGTCGGATCACTCCGCCTCGGTGAGTACGGCACAGGTACCGTGCCACCAGGTCGACTGGTCCCTCGGCCCTTGGTGACCATTCGTTCCCCTAATCATATGTAATTCCTGGGTCCGTGACACATACCATTGCTGCAAGAGTTTTATTAAATTTTATTGTTTCTTTCTTTTTCGATGTTGTTTTCACAAATCGGTAGAATCCGGCGAAGAACATTTTTGAGCCATCCTCTCTGAATTCGAGCAAGAACAAGGATAATTTGTCCCAGGCGAGCATGCTCGATTGTTGGAAATATTTTGATTAATTTTGCTTTGGTTGGATTAGATGATTATGCTTGCTTGTAGGCTTTTAATCATGTGTTGTGATTGAAAATGATGTTATTGGCATAGCAGACTTAGGAGTTGGTGGTTTATGACTTTTAAATCAACTAAGAGAATACTTGAACACTTAATAAGGGAGATGTGAGAGCCAGAGACTCATATCAATCGACGGATCGATCAAACTGTGTGACTAATGCAATGTCGATTGTTGGATCTTTCTCTTCACCCACGCAAGGTTGATGTCAAACGTTGGATCCATCAAGCTGTGTGACTGATGCAATGCTGATCAGGTTGAATCTTCCGATTTAGAGAATAAACCCAAGGATTTATGTGAAACGACGGTTCGATCAGGTTGTGTAACTGATGCGATACCGATCGTGTTGGGTTGTTGTTCCTAAGTCGGGGTACGACTTAAGGTCGTTAAAAATGGAATTTTGTGATGATTGGTCCCTAATGTTGAGATCTTAATATTAATGGAATTCACTTGTCGCTAATTGGTTATCTTGATTTATATGAATATGTTATGTCCTGTTATCTTTATGATTCATTTGCTTGTATAGTCATTTGTTAATTATTCTATGCCATGCTTAATTGGAATGAGGACATTAGCATCTTACGAGTACAAAAGTACTCATTTAGAAATTCCATTCCTGTAGGTAATTCTAGCATAGGAGAACTTAATGATCCTGTTCCTGCTAAAAGTGATATGTAGCTTGTTTGGTTTCCCCGGTTGGTGATCTTGTGGGTATTATTTTGGTTTAAAGCATATTAACTTGTATCAGTGCGTTGATCTTCATGTTTGCATTGTTGAACTTATTCGATACTTGAGACCTTCAAGTCTTTTGTTCTTATGTACCTGCCCAAACGCAAGGGATGTACTTTACTATGGTTGTAATCTTCTTTTTAGAGTTTTGTGATGATTATCAAGTTGTTTCCCAATGTCCCTCCAAACACCGTGCGTGTATGATCTAAGTGTGTGGATATGAAGGTAGAGAATTGGCATCAATCCTCTATACAAACTTCATGATCACATTATTTGAGTGACCCGCTAGCTGAGATGTACTTGCCGGCTAGACAGGGTGTGGATACGTATGTCAGGTCTTTGGGTGACCCACTAATTCTGCTTTGGCCAATTAGGTTAGAGTGAGGGCACAAGTGTCAGGCTCCTCTAAGTGATTGTGAGGATCCTCGTAGAAGATAGGAGTCAAGTCTGTACAAAGTGTTTGGAATTACTTTTGACTTATCAAATGATTTCCTGTTGGTTGGACCAACAGTGAGACATATGACCAGGTGGTCAGGTGGAGTTCATATGTTGTATTGATTCGGTGTCGGACTACCTAACAGTGGATGCATGTGAGCTAAGCATATGATCCTGTTACATGGTTTCTCAATCTTTGGCAACGCAGCATTCTTTAGGTCAGTGGTGATTCCGGGCCCTGACATTAGAATATTCATTTTATTATTATTCCAACTAAGTTAATTAATGTGTGGGACCCAACAGTTATAAGTACAATTAACAGTTAACTGTTTTTAACCAACCCTTCTAACTGTTGGGACCCGCAGGTTTGTCACTCTGGTCCAACTGTTGTTAACCGTTCAGTTTCTTTGACCGATTGGACCCTCCGGTCAGACCGGCCGGCGGCTAAACCCTGGTAGGCCTAAGCGGTGGAGCACGGTGGTGGACCCAAACGGGTGATCCTAGGCTCCATTTTCTTTGCCCTTTGCTGTGCTAGGACCCTAGCGAGGTCTCAAGCTCATTTATTTGCTCATTTGGTATGAGGACTAGCCGGAGCGGCGACGATGAGTTCGCCGGTGGCAATTATGGCAGAGGACGCACGGGGGTGGTAGGTGAGCATAGAAATTAGGGGAGAAAGAAAGAAGGGGAAGAGGAGGCTCACGCCTAGTGAGGTATATGTGCCCGGTTGGGGGTTGGGAAGGTCGGATGGAGTAGCTCAAGCTTCGCCAGCGACAATGGAGGTCCATGATTTGTTGGAGAAGGAGAAGAAGGCTATCATGGGTTTTGAGCTTCATGACATTAGCTCCGTAGTGGCATCCTGAGTGAGCTTCGGTCATAGGCTAGCCTCGCGAATGAAGATGACAAGCTTTTCGACTTTGTCGGTGGTGAGCTCCTTTAGGTCAGAAGCGGGGGGCGATCCTTGGTTCAAACCGGGAAGAATCCAGGGCTTAGGAGAATAAGAGAGACTCAAGGGGAGCTAAAGGAAGGACTGCAGAGAGTTGGGACTCACCGTAGCCAGAGAAAACACAGAAGATGGTGTCCGCCGAAGTTGGAGAAGAGATCATAGTGGTGAGTCCCTTAGACATTGAAACACATTTTGCACATGGTGACTCTATAACCACTTGAGATGAGGTTGATTGCATGTCAAGGAGAGTGATGTGTTTTCCCATGAGGATATCATGAGATATCTTAAGAGTCTCATGATCTTATTTCTTCTTGATTTGCTCAAGATCAAGATTTTCTTAAGCACTCCTAAGCTCCATATTATACTTTTCAAGTCTACAATGTGAGACCTTAAGCTCTTTATATATTAGAGTCAAAGCCGCATTCTTCTCTTTCTTCCTCACAAGCAATGCTCCTTGCTTCTCAAGAGTGGCTACAAGCATATCCTAACTAGGCATGCTCAAATAGTCAAGGTCATTAAGCAAGTTATCATCAATATCATCAAATGTGGAAGATTTGGTGATTAAGGCTACCTTTGATCTTTTTGTCATGAGACAAACTATTATCTCATCATCGCTTGAATGTTCAAAGAGGGACTTGATGGGTCTTGGGCTTGACATGACGAGACCGGGAACTCCATCATCATCATTGCCAGAGTTGGAATCTGAGCTTGAGTCATCGGAGTTCCATTCTTTGCCAATGTGGGCTTGAGCTTTGTGATGATTCTTCCTTGCGTACTTGCCCTTCCCATGACACTACTTCTTGTACCCTTATACTTTTTTTCCTTCTTGTCCTTCTTGTTCGGACAATTTGCGATGAAGTGTCCCATCTTTCTGCACTCAAAGCATGCCCTCTTAGTGAGCCTCTCTCTTGTATCCTTTGAGTACTTGTGGCTCTTCCTTTACCAAAGAACGTCTTGCCACCACCTTTCTTGAACATCTCCGACAATCTTCTCAAAATGGGTGATGTCTTCATCATCAAGTTCACCCTCTTCTTCATCGTCGCTTGAATCATCTTCAATGACATGCTTGGCCTTCGGAGTAATATTTTCTGAAGGCATGTGAATATCTCATGCACATCCTCATTCTCCAACATCGTGAAGTAGTCAAGCTTGCTTGTCGAGATGTCGATCTTCAATTCCTTGACAGATGATGTTCCTTCATGAATCTCCATCCAGGCTCAATGCATTGAATATGACATTGGTTGCTTGGGCATTGAGGTGAATGGTCTTGTAGTCGTCATATGCTTGGGCTAGTGGCTATTAAATGCATCTTCATTTTGTGCCTCTACCTATCATAGTTTGAAAAATCAAAGTAAGGACCTCTACCAACATGAAAACCCTCACTATAACATATTCTCACTCTCTAGGTGGTTAAACCTAAAAATAAGAGGATGAGGCTCGGATGCCAATTAAAAGATTGATGACGACGTCTAGAGTGGTGGTGAATAGAATCTTTTCAAAATTTAATCCTAATCAAAACTAGAAGCAATCTATGTATGCTAGTACCAAACTAAATCCACAACATGTAAAACTATCAACCAATGCAAGCATGAAAAGTAGTATAAAAATGTGAGTGGGAAGATGCAAAATTGCAAACACTCAAAGACACAAATATTTGTTATCAAAGTTCAGATTTTTGGTGAAGTATTACGTCTCGGTTGAGGAAGCTTGGTCCAACGACCAAACCCAGCACCAAAATGTGCTCTTCAGTGAGGCTTGCTGATGCGAAGCCTCCCTATCTTCTTGGTAACTCTTCACTTTGTGATAGGCGTGCTCCAACATTCAGAAATGCTTGGAGTGATTCACAGCTTCCTTTAATGCTCTCCAAGAACTCCTAACTGCCTAGGAGGCGCCAACCTCCAAGAGTAACAAGGAAAACCAGAGCTTGGAGAAGATCTCTTGCTAAATGCTCAGCAAGATCCAACCCTTTTGTCTTCTTTTCTTCCCTCTCAAAAAGTAACATTTAGAAGTGAGGAGGAGAAGATGTCAAATGGCAGGAGCAATGAAATGGGTAAGCAAGAGAGAATCCCAGCCGGATTGAGTGGGTGTATTTATAGACAGCTCTAAGAAACTAGCCATTATGCAACTTTTTTGAACTGTCCGGAGGCACCGGACAACTTGACTCGGAGGCTCTATGATTCAAACAACGGCCAGTTTGAGTTGCTTAGAGCTTGATACACACCACTTGTAGGTTTTGAACGGTTCAAACTTTGAAGATATTCTAGCACCAGGAGGGTCCATACAAGATATGTTCAGAGGGACTGGACAAAAAACAACCTTCTGTTCAGACAAGAAATCCTAGTACGGAGGCTCTAGAAAGGCTCACTCGGAGTGTCCGGAGATTCAAGACTTAGCAAGATAGAGAACTAGCAAGCTTCCTCGGAGGATTTGGACACACATCCCTCACAGGGTCCAGATGAGTTCAACACTCAAGACAGAGAAGTTAGGTTTTCCTTTGGAGCATCTGGATGAAGATGATTCGTAGAGTCCAAACCAAATAGAGAACTCTCTGGACTTCTTCCGGAGGTTCCAACAGATCCCATCGGAGGCACTGGGCAAAAGAAATACTCTCTAGATAGAGACTTTGAAAGACTTTGGAGGTTCCAAATGGAAACTATCTGGACACTCCAAATAGAAACTATGCTTCTTGATAGAAGACATTTGATCTCTCAGAGGGTTCGGATGAGCACATGGAAAAAGATATGCTTCTAGACAAAAGATATGGAAAGCACTGAAGGGTCCAAGCAAACACCACTCGATGGCTCCGGACCATCAAAAAACTCAACACACACGGAGATCAAAGGCTCTGAACGACCGGTCCGATTCCTCCGTGCATATTTAGAATTTGTGTGGAGCGAACCTAGGGGATTCTAGAGATTAAGAAATTGGATCCTATTTATATCACACTAGAGTAATCCACCCTAGCTATCGACTTAATCCCCTCCTATAGTACGGCTTGCCTATTATTGAATGTGATTCTATGACTAGAAAAGTTCCTTAATCTTCTAACCATCCAAGACATATCTACTTCAATTTTTAGGGGTTGTTAATGCCATGCTTATGGGATTAAAACCTGATCAACACTTTATAAATACATTAGTCTCTTAATTAGTTTTTCATTAATCATCAAAATCCACTTAGAGGGCCTCGATGCACTTTCAATTTCCCACTTTTTGGTGATTGATGAAAACATGATTAAAGCTTCATAGATGGATGGAAAGTTGTTTTGAATCCTTCCGTATAGGGTGAGCTCCCCCTAAATGTGTGCATTATAAGATTTTCCCTGAATGTAAATGCACATAACGAGGAGGATAAGGGAGCTTCCATTATATCATAGAATCCATGTGTGTGCATAGAAGATAATAAAGCATGCAATATGATAAACTATGCACAAGTGAGTGATCATGATAGAGCGATGCATCTAGATATAGCAATGAACTTAGCATCCAAGAGTAGCATATGTGACAACCAGGTCACCTGAAAGAATAGAGTTTACAAGACAATGAAACATCGAATATAAGAACAAGTCTTGTAACTCTATAACCCTATAACCTAGCACTTCACCCCTTTTGGCATCAAGACACCAAAAAGAAAGAAGAATACTATCTAATGCAATGGGGCGACAACCAGCGATGAAGGAAGCTCTCTTGGAGTTGAAGCAAAAACATCGGGGTTGACAATGGAGATCGGTGTAGACATCGAAGCTATAGGTGATACAACCATAGAGGTAGGAGCTGGTGGTGGTGTAGGAGTTGTAGCACGAGCTAGAAAAGAGGTAGCAACAGCATACTTTGGCTTGACAGCCCGCCATCGTGTGGCCCCATCACCTCCCATCATTGGGCCACTGCCTTCCCTCCTCCCTCCATGCCCAGGGATGGAACAAGGGGGAAGGGAGGGGGTCATGAAGCCCTAATTATGCTAGTTATTGAGGCTGGCATCGTTGGACAAGATTAGTAGAGTATGAGCCTTTACCAGATCAATAGGGGGAAGTGGAGCAGCCATGAAAGCAGAGGAGGAAGCGGAGCACTACATGCAGGAGGATCTGGTCGAACATAGATTTTTCCTACATACAGTGAAGCCCCCATAATAAATGTCATTAGATGAGATGAGGTGATATGTTATCTTCTACTTCTTGTTACATATCTTTAAAGCATCCCCAACTGTCCTTGTCAGCCATTTTTTAGGGGGTTGTATACTTTGGTGATGTGGAGGAGAGAAGAGGAGAGAGAGTAAATTGCACTACTATAGAAGCGAGTATCCTAGACCCCACACCTTAGTCGATGATGAAAAAGAATCGGCTAAACAAAATCAACCGTCCGAGATGACAAGATATCACAGAAGGCTTATGAAACAGCCCGTCTGAAGACTCAGACGGTTGAAATATATAACGTATGTGATAATGGGAATATCTTAGATGGTTGATTTTTGGAACCATCTAAGATATTGTACAGATAGTTCGTTGGAGGGAACCGACTGAAGTATTGCCATTAGCCCAGATGGTTCTTCCTTTGAACCATCTGAGATTTGTTGTTCAACTACTTAAGGCGCAACCAACCAGAGCTAAAGGGGTTACATCATTCAATTATTGCAGCTGGTTGATGGAGTTGGGATTTTGACATGATTTTCTTGGAGAACATCATTTATTGATATATTCATTTGGTCCTGGTAATTTAATGTTTGAATTTTTTGTAGTTAGTTGAATTCTTTAAATATTTAAGATTTTTTTGTGATCTAGGTTATTCATTTGCTCTAATTAATGAACTACAATAATTACAATTAGAAATTGAATATTATTGATTTAGTTTACTGCAAAATTAGCAATTGAACATTATTGAATTAATTTCTCCAATTTAATTAGCATGCATATATACTAATGTAATGTTTATTAATATATTATTTCTATGTACTTGTATACCTATGTTAACACTTAATTTATATATGAATGTGAATAAAAACTATAATGTTTTGTTTTTTTGCATAACGTATAGATGGATCATAGGTCGATGTATGCTTAGAACCGTGTGACCAAAGAGTACATTAATGGTGTCTCTACTTTTAGGCGAGCTGCTGAAAAGGATATGGTTAATAAGGGGAAAGAATGGATGCACTGTCCATGCATTGACTGTGATAATAAGAAGACTTTCGAAAACTCAACTCAGATCTAGGCACACTTGATTAAAAGGGGTTCCAAAAAGGGGTATACTTGTTATACTAGTCACGGTGAAGAGAAGATTGTACATGAAGATGGTAATAACAAGATCACCAATGAAGTCAACGATGTGCTAGATGATGGCGATTGTATTGCTTTCGATAAGGTGCAAGATGATGATGATTAAGATGATGACAATCTACACTAGATGTTGTGGGATGTGAAAGGGAACCTTGATGATGAGCGAGAGTACATAAATTCTTGGGCTTGATGGAAGACTTAGAGAAAACTTGTTCTAGGGCAACAAGATGAAACACATAAGGTTGTCATCCATGCTACAACTGTTTCAATTGAAGGCAAGCAATGGTTGGTCGGACAAGAGTTTCACGGTGTTCTTGGGTCTCTTAGAGGACATGCTTCAGAAGGGAAACCAATTGCAAAAACCACCTACAAAGCCAAGAAGATTATTTATCCCATGGGAATGAAAGTAAAAAGCATACATGCATATCTGAATGACTGTATCCTTTACTGTACAGAGTATGAAAACTTTGATGCATGTCTGGTGTGCAAATTGTCCTGATATGAGAGTAAGAATCAGTTAGATCACAGGGTGGTAGATGGCATGGAGTTGAAGAAAGGTCCTCCTGCCAAGGTTGCATGGTATCCGTGGGTAATTCTCCATTTAAAGCAGTTATTGTGAACCCAAAGGAGATATAACTGATGTGCTGGCATGCCGAGGAGTGTAAGAACGTTGGATTGCTACAACGCACTGCTAATTCTTCACAGCGAGAAACATCGATAGGAGATTTGGTGTGTCTGGTGTGGAGCCAAGAAATGCAAGGTTTGGACCGAGTATAGATGGAATGAATCCATTTGGTAACATGAGCAGCCGACATAACACTTAGCCTATTAATCTGTGTATGTTCAACCTTCCACCTTGGTTGTGCATGAAGTGAAAGTACATTATGATGGACATAATTATCCATGGTTCGAAACAACCTAGAAACGAACTTGATGTGTACCTTGAGCCATTGGTGGAGATCTAAAGATTATGTGGGAAGATGGGGTACATGTCTAGGATACAAACAAATGTGAGAACTTCACCTTACGTAGCTTGTTGTTCTTAACCATTAATGATTATCTGGTCTTTAATAACATGTTAGGCCAGACTATAAAAGGACACAAAGCTTGTGTTTAATTCTTAGATGATACATAAGTGTTTGGCTAAACAGCGTGTGCAAAACAATATACATGTGTCACCATAGGTTCCTTTGGAGGAATCACCCAAATCGCAGGATGACGGATCAATTTGACGGGATCAATGAGTACCAATCAGCTCTAAGAAATTAAGCGGGATAGAGATCTATGATATGGTTAAGGATATCGATGGTGCGCTTCAAAAGAGAGGTAAATCGAAGAAGTCCAGTGAGAAGACCATCTGAAAGAAAAGATCCATACATTGGGACTTACCTTATTGGAAGAACCTGGAACTTCGCCCCTTCATCAACATCATGCACACAGAGAAGAATGTATGTGATAGCGTGATCAGTCACTTACTCAACATTCTAAACAAACCAAATTACAGTGTGAAGGCACTGCTTGGCTTGGTTGAATTAGGCATTAGACCTGAGTTAACACCAAAAAAATACCAATAAATGTTGGATTGTTTCGATGCAATATTTGAAATTAATTGGCATAAAGTCTCATGAGTTTTATGTATTGATAACATAGATGCTCCTAGTTGTAATTAGAAATATTTTATCAATCAAGATTCAAGAGAAAATCATGAGGTTGTGTGATTTCTTCAACACAATTGCTTAGAAGGTCATCAATCCCAATGCACTAGATGCTCTATAGAAAGAGCTGGTAATGACTATGTGATCTTGAGATGTAATTTGTTTGCTGATATCATTGTCCATCTTATTGTTCACATCATGAACGGATAAGATGTGTAGGTCAGTGTTCCTACGCAGCATATACCTATTCGAGCAGTACATGAGAATCTTCAAGTCCTATGTTCAACGTTATGCAACCGAAGAGTTCATTGAGTTCAACGTTGATTACATGGCCCCCGTGATGGGATTCGTAGCATAGAAAACAAAAATTTTCCTACGAGATGCAAACGAAAACCTAGATCCAATCTAGAAAACCAAGATCCAATCTAGAAGAAGCTTGCAACGAGAGATAGATCATATCTACATACCCTCGACGAACACGTCAACGCAGCGGAGAATTTGACCGTTGTCGATGAAGCCCGCAGCCTCCCGCAGCTAGGTTATACCTCCCAGCCGCGAGAGGGATCTTCTCGTGTTCCAATCCGATCAAGCACCGCAACGAGCGGCACCTCCGAGATGTGCACACGTACGGCTCGAAGACGTCACCTCCTTCTTGATCCAGCAAGGCGGGAGATGAGGTAGATGAGATCAACTTCGGTAGCACGACGGCATGGTGGTGGAGGTGGTGGGGTTTCTCCGCGGACAGGGCTTCGCCAAGCGCTGCGCACGAGAGAGAGGAGATGGGAGAGAGGGAGGCGGCGGCTGGGATGGATCTCTCCGGAGGGCTGGAGGAAACTTGGAGGAGGAGGAATAGTACCCGTGAACAGTACACGCGTGAACAGTACGCGCGTGAACAGTACCCTCCCCAAGTAAAGCCTCCCCTTTCGATCTTATCTCCTATTTTTAAGGGATTTGATCTTATCCCTTGGGGGGTTACTGTTCACGTGACACTATTCACGTGTGTACTGTTCATGCAGTACCCTTGGTCCATGTGGACCCCTCCGGGATAAGTGGGCCCCACCCGGGGACCCCCGTAACCTTCTAAAACCTTCCCGGTACGATACCGGAAAAATCCCGAACTTTTCCGGAACCCTAAAAATACTTTCCCATATATGAATCTTTATCTCCGGACCATTCCGGAGCTCCTCGTGACGTCCTGGATCCCATCCGAGACTCCGAACAAAATTTCGGTCTCACCATATTAATATCTCATTTTATACCCTAGCGTCAACGAACCTTAAGTGTGTGACCCTACGGGTTCGGGAATATGTGGACATGATCGAGACACCTCTCCGATCAATAATCAATAGCGGGACCTGGATGTCCATAATGACTCCCACGTATTCAACGAAGATCTTTATCGGTTTGAACCACGATGTCGAATATTCCATTCCCTTTGTCTTGCGATATTTTACTTGCCCGAGATTCGATCGTCGGTATCACCATACCTAGTTCAATCTCGTTACCGGCAAGTACTCTTTACTCGTTCCGTAATGCCACATCCTCTGTGACCAACTCTTTAGTCACGTGCTTGCAAGCGATACAGAATGTGCTTTACCGAGTGGGCCCAGAGTATATCTCTCCGTCACATGGATGGACAAATCCCACTCTCGATACATGCAACCCAACAATTACTTTCCGAAATACCTGAAAGACACCTTTATGATCACCCTGTTACGGCGTGACGGTTGATGCCCCCAAAGCATTCTTCCGGTACCAGGGAGCGGCATTATCTCATGGTCTAAGGATCGAAACATTTAACAATGGAAAGCTATGCAATATGAACTTTGTGACGTGATCGAATTGCCTACTTCATTTGGGTCTGTCCATCATGTCATTCTCCTAATGACATGACCCCGTTATTAACCGACATCACATGTCCATGATTAGGAAACCTTAACCATCATTTAATCAACGAGCTAGCCAGATAGAGGCATTGCTAGGGACACGGTGTTGTTTATAAAACCACACATGTATTATGTTTCTGGTTAATACAATTATAGCATGGAGTATAAACATTTATCATGAACAAGAAATATGATAATAACAATTTATTATTGCCTCTAGGGCATATTTCCAACAGTCTCCCACTTGCACTAGAGTCAATAATCTAGTCAATAAGTAAGCACTTAACACCTATGGCATTCCGGTGTTATTCATATGCTTTGCATGTGGTAAACTTTATCAATGGATCTGACATGTTCAGGTCCATGTATTTGCAAATCTTTTGCGTCTCCACGCATCACTCATTCTCGAATGAGTTGGCATTGTATATGTTTGGTCACTTGGTGGGACCTTAATTCCTCGTCCTGAATTATGTTGCCACCATTGTCGCACAATAGAGCTTCATAGTACTGGCTCACTTGGAACTACACCAAGTTCGATAATGAACTTCTTGACTCAAACATCCTCCTTTGTCGTTGTTAAAACAACGATATACTCAGCCTTCGTTTGTGGAATCCATCAAAATGTTTAACTTTGGAATTCATCCAAATCCAGCATGAAACCTCCTTCCAGCCCATTGTGCCACCTTTTATTAAACACATAGCCTAATTGAGATAAATTGTTTGTATCTGTAACAAAACTAGCACCGATGTAACACCTTACAATGGACCGTTTGTCACCTCTGCATACAAAACATATCCTTAGTTCTTCCAAAGTACTTAAGGATATTCATAGTATTGTTCAAAGATCAACATGTGATCATTCTGGTATATGCCCGTAACACTCAGAGCATACGACATATCTGGTTTGTGTGCATAGCATGGCGTACATGATTACAAAAAAAAATGCTCATGCGTTTAGCTCATCAAGTGTTTGTAAAACACTGAGTCTTGCATCAACCTCTTCCATGCGACAAGAACCCTTTCTTGGCGTTTCCATACTGAACCAACTCAATATCTCATCTATGCACTTTGGCTTAACCATATTTGGTGCGTCAATCTATCTCCATAGATTTTGATGCCCAATATGCTGTTTAGTCTAAGTCTTTCATCAAAATCTAATTTTAATGAAATCTCAACCGTATCAAGAAAAGACACATAATTTCCAATCAACTATATGTCGTCTACATAAAGTATTAGAAATATGTCTTAGCGCTCCCACTTACTTTCTTGTAAATATACAAGCATCTTCACCGTCCCTGATGAAACCAAACTCTTTTGACAATTTCATCAAGTGAAAATTCCAGCTCCGTGATGCTTGCTTCAGTCCTCAAATAGAACGCTGAAGTTTGCATACCCTTTCTAGCATTCTCTGGATCGACAAAACCCTTGGTTGTATCTCACATACATCATCGGTTAGCTTCCTGTTAAGGAACTTAGTTTTGACATCCAGCTGCCATATCTCTTAATTGAAATATGCAGTGATTGCTAGAATAATCCTTACAGACTTAAGTATCGCTACGGGAGATCCAATCTCATCGTAGTCAACTATTTGAACTTAGTCGAAAACACTTTGCGATAAGTCGAGCCTTTTAATGGATGGACACATCCACGTCTGTCTATTTTATAGATCCATTTACGTCCGATAGGCTTCATGCCTTCCGGAGAGTCTACCAAGTTCCAAACTTGATTTTCGCACATGGACTCTATCACGGAATTTATGGCGTCCAGCCATTCAGCGGAGTCAGGGCCCATCATTTGCTTCCTTGTAAGTTGCAGATCCATCGTTGTCACAACAACAATACTTCATCCTCAAACCACACGCTGGTTTAGTACAAAGTCTGCTTAACCTACGCGGTTCAGCTGCAATCTCGACCGAAGTCTCTACAACACATGTAGTGGCTTCCATTTCAGTCATAATAGGAAACTCCAGAACAACTTCCGGTGTTGCGCTACTCTGACCTAATGACAAAGATTCTCCAATCTTGCCGAGCTGCACTGTCCTCCCACTCACCTTTTCGCAAGAAACACTTTCTCGTGAAATCCACCTTTTGTGACAAACACTTTTGTCTTCAGTTCGGTAATAGGAGAAATACCCAAAAGTTTCTTTGGGATAACCTTTGAAGAATCTTTAATCCGATTTTGGTTGTAAACACTTTACATATGCTATGCATACCAAAATTTAAGAAAAGACAATTTGGGTTCCTACCCATGCCATAACTCATATGGTGTCATTTCAACGGATTATGATGGCACTCTATTCAGTGTAAGAGCGATAGTCTCTTAAAGCATAATCCACAAAAATATAACGGCAGTTTTATTTAATTACATCATCGATCTAACCATGTCTAACAAGGTTTGATTACATCTCTCGGACACTCCATCACTCTATAGCGTTCCGGGATGCGCAAGTTGTGGAACAATTCCATAACTCTTCAGATGTTCGCTAAACTCGTAACTCAAATATTCTCCTCTACAATCCAATCATAGACATTTGATTTTCTCGTTACGATGATTTTCTACTTCACGCTAAATTTTGAACCTTTTCAAATATTTCATACTTCTTTCTCATCAAATAGATATATCCATATATATCCACTCAAATCATCGGTGAAAGTTTATGAAGTAGAGGAATCCACCATACACGGCTACACATATCGTACTTCATACATCATTATGTATAATTTCCAAAAAGTTAGTCGTCCGTTCAACTTTGGCCTATAAACGGATTTTTAGTCATCTTCCTTTCAGACAAGATTTGCAAGTGTCAAATGATTTAAAATCACATGACTCCAAAAATCCATCAACATGGAGTTTCTTCATGCATCTCTTTCCAATATGACTTAAACACAGGTGTCACAAATAAGTGAAATTCAAATCATTAGCCTCGCGGCGTTTTAGCGTCAGTGTTATGGATGTTGGTATTACCATCAAGATTTAAATGATCCATCCATTATGGAGCATGGCCATAATTTGAACAACCATTGTTCTCATAAAGCCGAAACAAAATAACAATTACTAAGCACTTATAATCAATCTCAAAGGCTCGAAAGGATGCAGACGGTGAACATAATAAACCCTTTTATTTAGTTCCCAATGTGCATCACTACCACATCTTTTGCTAGTCTTTTAGGCCATTGTAGTTCTTGTATCCTGTTGCATTGTATGACACTCATACCAACCGATCTAGTATCACATACCCAAGAATTACATTGTTTACTAGCAAAGAATACATCTACAACATGTATATCATCTATATACCTGAGCTGGACTTTTCCAGTCTTTTCTTTTCCTGCCAAATATTTTTTAGATCCTCTTTCAGCGTCCCCTCTCCTTTTAGAAGAATCTATCAACATCAACAATGGCACCAGTCACATTGGCACATAGTCTTAGGATTTTAGTCAAGTACTAGCACCCTTAGACTTGCACTTTGAAATTGATCACCATCATCACATGATTGGCGTTCTTTCGGATTCCACTTTTAGCTATCTTTAAGTATGGTAAATAAATTACCCATACACTTTATCCATCCCATCATAACATTTTATGATGAAGCTACTATAGCTCGTAGGGAAGTATGCGAGAATAATTTCAGTGCCAAACTATTTAGAAATCAAGACGCCTAGCGTCTTCAATCTTTGCATATACTCATACAATATGAGCACACGCTTTCTCACTAGATTATACTCAGTCATCTTGCAGCAAAACAAGGTTTTAGATATCACATATCTGTTACTCCTTGCTCACTTCTGAAACAATCCTTCAGCTCCTAGATTATCTCATAATCTCCTCAATTCTCAAAACAATTTTGTAGATTAAGTTTCACGGAGACAAACATGACTTTAGACACTAAATTGGAATCATTGCTCTTGGATTAATACAACTTATTAAATCACATGGAGCTAGGTCAGGTTACCGAAAGTTTGCAATAGGACTTTATCTTAACTTGGCACTAATATGGTACCATTCCGTATCATTACTACCAGATCAATTCAGTTTTTCTATCTCAATTAACAAGCTAAGTGTAAGGTAGATAACGGATGCCAATGACTACTACGAACTATGCAAATTCACTTTGATTAGTTGTTCATGATAATAAACTCCCACTAAATTCAACATCCCTCATAGTTGTTTTAGTGGTACATGATCCAAATCCACTACACCAAGTCCGATCATCACGTGAGATGCTGTAGTTTCAATGGTGAACATCAACATGTTGATCATATCGTCCATATGACTCATGTTTAACCTTTCGGTTCGCTGTGTTCCGAGGCCATGTCTGTACATGCTAGGCTCGTCAAGACAACCCCAGTATTCTGCATGTGCTCCGAGGTCATGTCTGTACATGCTAAGCTCGTCGAGACACCCGTCGTATGTGAACGTAGAGTCTATCACACCCGATCATCACGTGGTGCTTCGAAACGGCGAACTTTCGCGACGGTGCATACTAAGGGAGAACACGAACATGATATTACTTTGTGAGGGATCATCTTATAATGCTACCGTCGTCATACAAGCAAAATAAGATGCATAAAAAGGATAAACATCACATGCATAGATAATGTGACATGGTATAGCCTTTTTCTTCTTGTGCCTTTGATCTCCATCTCTAAAGCACCGGCATGATCTCCATCACCACCAGCATGGCGCCTAGGTCCTTGGGCACCGCACATGATTGTCACCACCACGCGTTGCAACTACAACTATTGCTAACCATAGTGATAAAGTAATGCAATTACATGGCGTTTGGAGTTGACACGCAGGTCATACAAAAATATTAAAGACAACCATATGGCTCCTGCCAGTTGCCGTACTCATCGACATGCAAGCCGTGAAATATTACAAAACATGATCATCTCATACATCACATATATCACATCACATCTTTGGCTATACCACATCACATGCCCCTGCAAAAACAAGTTAGACGCCTCTACTTATTGTTTGCAAGTTTTACGTGGCTTCTAGGGGCTGCATACAAGAACCGTTCTTTACCTACGCAAAGCCACAACGTGGATTCAAGTATTGCTATTAACTTCTTCAAGCCTCCCGTTGCAATTTAGATCTCACTATAGCAAGAGAGACAGACACCCGCCAGCTGCTTATGCAATACAAGTTGCATGTTGATCGCAGAACCGGTCTCATGTGCGAGGACATGTAAAGTTGGTCCGGGCCGCTTCATCTTACTATCCCGCAAGATCCAAAGTGCACGAAAAGAGGTAGCAACAAGAGAATCAACGCCCACAATCCAATTGTGTTCTACTCGTACAAAGCATCTACGCATAGATCTAGCTCTGATACCACTGATGGGATTCGTAGCATAGAAAACAAAAATTTTCCTACGAGATGCAAACGAAAACCTAGATCCAATCTAGAAAACCAAGATCCAATCTAGAAGAAGCTTGCAACGAGAGACAGATCATATCTACATACCCTCGACGAACACGTCAACGCAGCGGAGAATTTGACCGTTGTCGATGAAGCCCGCAGCCTCCCGCAGCTAGGTTATACCTCCCAGCCGCGAGAGGGATCTTCTCGTGTTCCAATCCGATCAAGCACCGCAACGAGCGGCACCTCCGAGATGTGCACACGTACGGCTCGAAGACGTCACCTCCTTCTTGATCCAGCAAGGCGGGAGATGAGGTAGATGAGATCAACTCCGGTAGCACGACGGCATGGTGGTGGAGGTGGTGGGGTTTCTCCGCGGACAGGGCTTCGCCAAGCGCTGCGCACGAGAGAGAGGAGATGGGAGAGAGGGAGGCGGCGGCTGGGATGGATCTCTCCGGAGGGCTGCCCCTCCCCTCCTTTATATAGAGGAGGAAACTTGGAGGAGGAGGAATAGTACCCGTGAACAGTACGCGCGTGAACAGTACCCTCCCCCAAGTAAAGCCTCCCCTTTCGATCTTATCTCCTATTTTTAAGGGATTTGATCTTATCCCTTGTGGGGTTACTGTTCATGCGACACTATTCACGTGTGTACTGTTCATGCAGTACCCTTGGTCCATGTGGACCCCTCCGGGATAAGTGGGCCCCACCCGGGGACCCCCGGAACCTTCTAAAACCTTCCCGGTACGATACCGGAAAAATCCCGAACTTTTCCGGAACCCTAAAAATACTTTCCCATATATGAATCTTTATCTCCGGACCATTCTGGAGCTCCTCGTGACGTCCTGGATCCCATCCGAGACTCTGAACAAAATTTTGGTCTCACCATATTAATATCTCATTTTATACCCTAGCGTCAACGAACCTTAAGTGTGTGACCCTACGGGTTCGGGAATATGTGGACATGATCGAGACACCTCTCCAATCAATAATCAATAGCGGGACCTGGATGTCCATAATGACTCCCACGTATTCAACGAAGATCTTTATCGGTTTGAACCACGATGTCGAATATTCCATTCCCTTTGTCTTGCGATATTTTACTTGCCCGAGATTCGATCGTCGGTATCACCATACCTAGTTCAATCTCGTTACCGGCAAGTACTCTTTACTCGTTCCGTAATGCCACATCCTCTGTGACCAACTCTTTAGTCACGTGCTTGCAAGCGATACAGAATGTGCTTTACCGAGTGGGCCCAGAGTATATCTCTCCGTCACATGGATGGACAAATCCCACTCTCGATACATGCAACCCAACAAGTACTTTCCGAAATACCTGAAAGACACCTTTATGATCACCCTGTTACGGCGTGACGGTTGATGCCCCCAAAGCATTCTTCCGGTACCAGGGAGCGGCATTATCTCATGGTCTAAGGATCGGAACATTTAACAATGGAAAGCTATGCAATATGAACTTTGTGACGTGATCGAATTGCCTAACTTAATTTGGGTCTGTCCATCATGTCATTCTCCTAATGACATGACCCCGTTATTAACCGACATCACATGTCCATGATTAGGAAACCTTAACCATCATTTAATCAACGAGCTAGCCAGATAGAGGCATTGCTAGGGACACGGTGTTGTTTATAAAACCACACATGTATTATGTTTCTGGTTAATACAATTATAGCATGGAGTATAAACATTTATCATGAACAAGAAATATGATAATAACAATTTATTATTGCCTCTAGGGCATATTTCCAACACCCCGTTGCAAAGATAGGTGTGCCATGATCTCGCCACGAGGGGAGGCTCAGCGGTGTCGGGACCCTTGAAAGGAAACCAATACGACCTGAACCAGATGCATATGATAAATTTCATTTCACGGTCTTGCAGCACATGATTGTAGTATCTCCATATATTAACCAACACATTGACAAGCTACTGCAAGAGAATCCAACACGACTCGATTTCATGGATCACGAAACATCACAACAAAAAATTTAATGAATGGCTGAAGGAACAACTCTCTGGGGGACTGTCAAGTGAAACGCTGCCATGCTTGGCCAAAGGTCCACCATGGATAGCTGTGACATGGCAAGGATATAAGATAAATGGAAACACATTTTATACGAGAGATCAGGACATGATGAGCACGTACCAAAACAGCAGTGTCTGCATAGAGGCCTTTGATGCGGATGGGAGGAAAATACTCTACTATGGATTCATTAAGATTTGTGAGCTCGATTACATATATTTCAAGATCCCCTTGTTTCGGTGCCATTGCATCAATATCTTGCACCTGAAGATTCACAAGTATGGACATACTACCGTGGACCTCAAATGTGTTGGCTACAAAGACAAACCATTCGACATTGGCTAAGCAAGTTCATCAAGTTTTCTATATTACTGACCCGACAAATAAGAAGCACAAAGTGGCTACACAAGGATAAAGGAGGATTATCGGATTTGAGAACGTGGTCAATGAGGAAGAATACAATAATTTGACAAGTTCTTCATCTCGGAGATGGCATAAGGGTTAAAAAACAAGACCTACAAATGCAACGCTCATCATGAAAGCCTAATTTTTAGAGGAAATAAGCAAGTGGGATGAACTAAATTAAATGTTTTGTAATATGTATATATATGAACTAAAATGTAATATATCAATGTAATCAAATGTTTATGTAATATATTTAGAGTAAATATGAATTTTCTATGGATTTTTCAAGTTTTATGTATTGGAATAGATAGCACATAAAAAATTATGAAATTACATGAAAATAACACTCAGTTTGGAGTTACGATGAATTTTCTATATATTTTATTAGCTTTAGGTATTTTGTAGAATTAAGAAAATACTGAATTGACTCATTTATCACAATTTGTATCAACCATTTTTGGAGTTAAGAAATAAGGACATCTTAGAGGGTTCACCTAGGCAACCGTCTGAGATACCATATTATCTTAGGTAACCGACTGAGATAACATGATATCTCGGACGATTGCCTTGGTGAATTGTCTGAGATATTGGTTATCCCAAACGGTTGCTTTCATCGCCTCGCCTCATCAAGAAGGAGGATGTCGCCGCTGCATCGCCGAGGAGGAGTACACTACCGTTGACTCGTTCACGACCTCTCCCGCCGCGTCGCCTCGCCATCGCCGCTTTGCCTCGCTGAGGAGGAGGACACTTCCGGCACCATCACCGAGAAGGAGGAGGACATCCACCGTCCTTGTTCGAGCCTGCTGCCACCCCTCCACTGAGCACTGTGATGCCACGCCATCCCTTCCCCCTCTATCTTTTCCCATATGCAATGTTGGTACTAATTTTGATGATATTGTGAATATCATCTGAAGTAAAATGTTGATATGCAATTTCGATAATATTGTGATTATATTTTAAAATTTTCATGTCTCTAAATATTGTGAATATATTCTAAAGTTTCATATAGAATAGTATGCGATTTTCTTGATGAGTTGATGCGTATAAGATTATGCAATGTATGCAATGTTATCTTCTCAGGTTTATGCAATTTATAATAGGAATGTTGTTAGGGTTAGAAATTTAATAGCTAGATATCTGATGAATATTTCTAAATATATGAGGATATTAATTTAAGTTGATTTAACATTTTGATTGAATTGCTTGTGCCATTTATAATCCTATTGATTTACTTGTCTCCTAAATATGTGAGGATATTAATTTTAATAAATGTTTGTGTGCAAGTTTGAATTAATTTATTTCTTCTAAATATATTATTTTTTATTAAGATTGCTTAAAATTACTAGTGTTTTATTATAGATAGATGTTATTATATTATTTAGTATTGATTGTGTTGTAAATATAATCTTTTGAGAAGATGTTGTAATGACCTTTTTCTGGAACATGAGATTAGTGAAGATCATCATGTAATTACTGCACTTACTCATCTCACATGTGCATCTACGTCACTCAAAAGTAACACAAACAAAAACCCTAAAATCTTAACCTAGAATCTACTTGAATAAAACTTGTGAAATAAAATTTCTCTAAAGTTCTCTCCAATAATTTTTATGAGACTTAAACAAATCAGATAAGTACACTACTACAGAGCATGTCATCATTGACGGGCCAAAAACCCTCATCAGTGACGGGTTTCTGGCCCGTCAGCAACTAAAGGTCAGTAATGACTCGCATTATCAGTGACGGGTAATTTACCCATCAGCGATAAACGTCATCACGGACGGGTCAGAAAACAACCCGTCAGTAATAACACTCTCATCACTGACGGGTTGATACACCACCCGTCCGTGATGAGTTTGGATCACGGAGGAGTGGAATACCGCCCCATCAGTGATAGAAGAACATCACTGACGGGTGCCTTCCTTACCCGTCCGTGATATTTCTTCCATCACTGACGGGTATGGTATTGACCCGTCAGTGATATTTCTTCCATCACTGACGGTTTCTATGTAGACCCGTCAGTGATAATGCTACCATCACTGACGGGTGCTATTTTTAACTGTCCTTGATGAACCTCATCATGGACGGGTAAAGTACCGACCCGTCAGTGATAATTACCATCACTCCCTTTTTACCCGTCCTGTGGTGGAGATATCACGGACGGGTGGTAAAAGAACCCGTCAGCGATAGTACGTACCAACCAGGCAGGGTTTTCCTGCTTCCTGGCTAGCCTCAGGTCATTTTGCTAGCCATGCCCTCTGAAAAACAAAATATACCCCAGCTGCACAGCCTCTGTACAGCCCCAGCATGCACAGTACATATATCACAAGCTTATATGCAATGTAGAACAGGAATCAAACTCACTAATTACTCTTTGCCTTGAACTCTTTCGTAGACTTCATTCGAACGAACTCTTCCCAAACCTCCTCCGTTATTTGGTGATATCTTTGTAACAGCGAGCAGTTTTTCTGCACATATTCTTTGTTCAGCGTGCTCCTGAAGTTCCGGAGGGACTTAGCCAACGTCACCTTCGCCGCCCGTTCTACTTTCTCCCTGTCGCCTTCGGGGATCTCAACTTGCTCCACAGCTCCTGCATGATTCGTCCAATCTGGACCTCGGGCACTTCAGTCCAATCTTGTGTTGTGATACGTATATGTTGATGTGCGATGTAACCGCATGCGCTATTGAACTTAGATGCCGTCTTCTGGGGTTGGAAAGGGTACCCTGTTATCTGGTCTACCCCCGTGATGACCTGCCTTTGCGTAGGCATCTTATTACCGGTTCTCGGTTTCCTAACTCTTTTCATTGCCGCCGGGGGCTCCGACGAACCACTACTTTCATCACCCGTCATCGATCTTTGTTGCAAAAAAAACAACTCACTAATTACTTTGATCTTTTATATATTATTCATATATATTGAATATGTGATCTTTTTGAAAATTGAAACTTGAGTGTCCTAACCCTACCATATATGATAAGAGGCTATATAAAGAATCTGGAAAATTGTGCTTGCAGCCCTATTACATGATTGTGCTAAGTAAACTAACGTATGAGTGAACTATGAACTGTTGAGCAAACTACTACTCCTCATAGTACGTCCCAGGTTAACGAGAAAGCTATGATTGCAGCCAACAAAAATAAGCAAACCGCTAACCCTAGTGTGAGTATTTCTGCACACAACACAACAAGCTACAGGGTGTGTAGAGGAGAACCAGCATCATGAAAAGCATATGGAATAGACTCATGCCATAGCAAATTAACAACACACAAACCCGTAGATTTCCATGTGGTTATACGGGTACCTGTGGGGAGGAGAACCCGCGGCGAAGGTTGTTGGGAGGAGCGAAGCATCCACAGCGGTGGCGGTTGTTGGGACGAGAGCAGCGTCCACGGTGGCGGTAGTTGTTGGGATGAGAGCAGCGTCCACGGCGGCGGCAGGGGTTGGAACGAGAGCAGCGTCCACGGCGGCGGGAGCAGTCGGGGAGGCATCCATTGCGGTGGTGGCGGGGTCGCTAGGGTTCACGGTGGGAGGTGGCCGCAACGATGCTCTTATGTCGACGAGGCGCCGCTGCTGGTCAGAACAGAAGAGCAAGTCTAGGGTTCGACGCGCGGTGACAAATTTCAAGTCTCGCGGGCACGGGTTAAATAGAAGAGGTCATCGCGGACGGGCTTAGATGCGACCCGTCTGTGATAAGTACTTCATCACTGATGGGCTCAAATGAGACCCGTCTGTGATTAATAAGTTATCACGGATGGGCCAAACCAAGGCCCGTCAGTGATGACATCGATCACGGACGTTCCAGTTTTTTCGCCCGTCCGTGATAACAATTTTATCACACTAAATCGAACTGCATACTGAATCTACATTTCAGACCATAGACTCAGTAAGGGCAGTTCAAACTTAGTGAACTTACTAAAGCTGTATTTCAGACCCTAGATTCAGTGTGTTTGGAGTAATATAGGACTGTTAATACAACAAAGTAGAGTACTTGATGATTTAATTGAGGTAAATATCCAACAATACATAATACAACTAGGTGTTGACAATTTTATCACACTGAATCGAACTGCATACTGAATCTACATTTCAGACCATAGACTCAGTAAGGGCAGTTCGAACTTAGTGAACTTATTGAATCTGCATTTCAGACCCTAGATTCAGTATGTTTGGAGTAATATAGGACTGTTAATACAACAAAGTAGAGTACTTGATGATTTAATTGAGGTAAATGTCCAACAATACATAATACAACTAGGTGTTGACAATTTATTCTTCGTCGTCGTTGTCGACTAGGTTTTTTCCAATTATATGTTAGTCCTTCATTATGATCTCGACGTATGTACGTTGGCACATCATCACTTGGTTCTTCGTCTTCACTTGGTTCTTCGTCTTCACAATCAGGCTCCGGATCATCGAATTGGTTGTAGTCTTCTTCATCAACTACACCATCAACTCCAACGATACTCCTTTTTTCATTCCTCACAACGTGGTGCTTCTTATTTGATGGGTCGACTATGTAGAAGACTTGGGAAACCTGTTTAGCGAAGATAAAAGGCTCTTCTACTGATCTAGAACTCTCTAGATCCACGGTAGTGAAGTTCTGATCTTCGACAGTCACATCTTTGAGATTCACCCATCGGCATCGAAACAAGGGGATCTTGGTGACTATGTAGTCAAGTTCCCAAATCTCTTTGATTATGCCGTAGTAGTTGCACTTAATCCCTCGGGGACTACGGGCTTCTACCCGGACCCCACTATTCTGGTATGTGCTTTTTTGGTCTTGGGCATCTGTGTAAAATGTATATCCGTTGATCTCGTACCCTTGCCATGTCACGACGTTCGCGACAGGTCCTCTTGCCAACCATCCGGCTACATCTTCTTCTTCAGTTGAAGGGTTTTTATCGTAAAAATAGTTCTTCAACCACTGGTTGAACCCGATGTTGTGTGTTTTCGTGATCCAAAATTCAGACTTTTTCGGATTTTGTTGGCGTAACACTTGCTTGTGAATTTCGATATACGGATCCACCACTAACATGTGTTGCAAGACTGTGAAATGAGCTCTGTCGAACTCTGTTGTATCTGAAGGCTGATAATCTTTCCTGCCAATTGTCCCGACGCCAGCGAGTCTACCCTCGTGCCAAGAACGGGGCACACCTATGGGACGGTGTTCAGGCATGTAATCCGTGCAAAACTTGACAACCTCTTCGGCAGCATAGCCTTCAATGATGCTCCCTTCCGGCCTGTATCTATTGCGAACATATCGCTTCAGAATACCCATGTACCTCTCGAACGGGTACATGCTATGTAGGAACACGGGTCCCAACATCTGTATCTCGTGCACAACATGGATCATCAGATGGACCATGATATCGAAAAATGACGGAGGGAAGTACATCTCTAGTTGGCATATTATAATAGTTATGTCGTACTGCAGTTTAGATAGTCACTGCGGATCGATTGACTTCTGAGAGATCGTGTTGAGAAAGCTACACAGATTTGTGACTGTCTCGCGGACTCCGGGCTCCAAGATACCTCTTATTGCAACAGGTAAGATCTGTGTCATCATCACATGACAGTCATGAGACTTCATGCCTATTAATCTCAAGTCTTTCATTGAAACAAGTTTCTTTATGTTCGCGGACTAACCAGATGGAACTTTCACCCCAAAGAGGCACTGGCACAATTCCCGTCTCTCAGCCTTGGTAAGAGTGTAGCAAGCAGGGGGGATGTATGTTTTGCCTTTCTTCATTAGTTGTGGTCCCAGCTCTGGTCTGATACCCATTTCTTGCATGTCAAGGCATGCCTTCACACCATCTTTTGTCTTCTCAGGAATGTTGAGCAAGAGACCAATCAAGTTGTCGCACACATTTTTTTCGACGTGCATGACATCAATGCTGTGACGGATCTTTAGCACCTTCCAGTACAGCAAGTCCCAAAATACGGATTTCTTTTTCCAGATGCCCGGCCTCAGCTTCTGTTCCTTTCCAAACAGAACATCGATATCTTTCACAATTTCATAGATTTCTTCACCGTTTTTTTGTGCGGGGTGCTCCCGTATCTCGACTTCTCTGTTGAACTGTTTCTTCCACTTCCTCCAAATATGATCGTTTGGAAGGAACCGACGGTGACCCATATATACGATTTTACGCGAGTGTGTCAAGTACTGACTCACTGTTTGTTCTTGACACACAACACATGCTTCATGTCCTTTCACAGTCTGGCAGGACGAGTTTCCATAAGCAGGATAATCATTCACGGTTGTGAACAACAAGGCGCGTAGGTTCAAGTTCTCTTGTTTATCTGCGTCCCAGACTTCCACCCCGTCGTGCCAAAGTGCCGCTAAATCTTCCTTTAGTAGTTGTACGTACACATCAAGGTCATTTCCAGGTTGCTTAGGCCCTTGAATGAGTACAGAGAGATGTATGTACTTACACTTCATGCACAGCCATGGAGGAAGGTTGTAAATAATGAGGAGGACGGGCCATGTGCTGTGTCGGCTGCTCATGTTACCGAATGGATTGATTTCGTCCGTACTCATCCCAAACCTTATGTTCCTCGGCTCCTTACCGAATTCCAGAAATACCCTATCGACAGTGCTCCACTGGCATGCGTCTGCAGGGTGTCTCATTGTTCCATCTTCCTTACGCCCCTCTGAGTGCCAATGCATCATCTTTGCCTCCTTCTTATTAGCGAACAAACGTTTCAAACGGGGAATGATCGGAAGATACCAAACCACCTTTGCTGGAGGCCCCTTCACCACACCCTCACCTTCATCCTCGTCATCATGACTGTTGTCTTTAGTTGTAATATGCTTGTAGCGGATGTCTTGCACGACGAACATCTATGCAGGTTGGCGTACTCTTTGCGGTACAGAATACAGTCCTTCGGACATGCATGTATTTTTTTTACTTGTAATCCAAGAGGGCATATAACCTTCTTCGCCCTGTAAGTTGTTGTTGGCAACACGTTCCCTTCCAGAAGAATGTCCTCCAGGAGCACCAACAGCTTTGTGAAACTTGTGTCTGACCAGTTATTGCTTGCCTTGATCTTCAACAGTTCTATCACGACAGCCAATCGCGTGTGCTTCGCTTTGCATCACGGAAACAAGGGTACTTTCGAGTCTCCCAACAAGCCTAAGAACTCATCGTACTCTCTTCCACCAAGGTTCGTCCCTTCCGCGTCACGCAACATTTGGTCCACATCATTGTGTACGTCAACCATATCCTCATTTGAGGATTCCGAATTGGCTTCTTCCACCGATTTGTCGAGTGACGCAACATGTCCAGCCTCGACTTCAACCCCTTCACCAACCCCAAGTCATACCTCTTCGCCACTTGGGACGGCTTCTGCCTCCTCACCAGTGCCAACTTCTTCCTCCTCGCCATGACTTGTCCAACGGGTATAACCATCCATGAAACCCTTTATAAGCAAGTGTAATTGCAAGTCTTTTGTCGTCTGCACCATCTGCATGTTATTGCAATTACGACATGGACAACACATTTCATTCATTCTCTTCCTCAACATATCTTCTCGGGCAGCTCTAAGAAACCAAGATAAAGCATCTATGTATCCTCTGTTAGCACGATCCCCGTACATCCAACTTCGATCCATCGATCCTAGAGTATTAAATGATAGCACGAAGGCTTTAATCTACGTCCTTTAGGGGATGTACGCACTTAATAAATGATATACAGATAGCACGGTTACTAACCTTTTGTCTCCAACTCAAAATATATGTACCACTGTCGATCCCCTTCCAAATGCGACCCAAATCACGCGTCTGGGCGGCCGCAACGTAGCAGAGGACACGAGGAGACGCCGCTGCTGGTCGGAACTAAGGAGCAAAAACTCGGGTTCGACGCGCAGTGAAAATGACAAGTCGCACGGTTAGAAACCTATATAGGGCAACTCATGGCAGACGGGCCAAATCAAAACCCGTTAGTGAAGATTTTCGCGCCATTTGAAGGACCTCATCACTGACGGGTCGCTTACGGGGAGCCATCAGTGCTGACAGAAATCATCACAGACGGGTCGTCCTTTAACCTGTCTGTGATAACTCATCACCACATGGTTGTATTTTCACCCATGGAAGGTATATCATCATTGACGGACCGGAAAGTAACCCGTCAGTGCTGATCCATGCTTACGCCCAAAGTAGTACTCTGTTTCGCTCCAATACTGCGACGGGGAGACGAGGGGTCGCGCCTGTACAGCGGGAGACGAGGGGTCGCGCCTGTACTGCGGGAGACGAGGACCTCTATATAACGTCTCCCTCGATCTTCTTCATCGTCCAAAGCGCGCATGGTCTTCCTGTTCTTCCTCTCTTCAAATTCTTGCCCCCCAAATCACCGCCTGCTTTGCAATGGAGTCTGCGGGTACCTCCTCCCACATGGCCGGGAAGTGCAAGAGGGTGTCCCGTTCTCCGTCCCCACCTCCGTCCCCTCCTCCATCCCTGATCAACGAGAGCAGCACCGAGCTCACGATGCACCTCTCCCGTGAGATGGTTCAAGCCATCGGGTGCGGCTATGAAAACACACAGGGCACCCTCCTCTGTGCGTACATTGAAGGAGTACGCTACTCTGGCGCCTTCGTCGTCCGGATTGTGTTGGCCAAGAAGTACCCACGAGCAAAGTTCATCGTCGAAGGACACCACGAGCCGGGCCGATTCCTAATCTACTGTACTTCCAGTGGCTCGGAGCGCACTAGTCGCAGCACCATCGGCTGCCGCCTCCACGCAAAGTACATCAAGTGGGGTGTCGACCGAGTGAGCTTCTTCCTTGTCCATAAGGTGCTCGCTCTGATGCCGGAGCCCGTCGATGAAGATCTGCCGCTCAAGAACTTTTAGTTATTATATTCTTAGTCGGAACCAATGGTCTGTATATATCTTAATCGTTTCCGATGTTCTGTATGCTATTATGTTCTATTGTAGTTGTCCTGAAAGTCATGAGCTCTTCGTTCGAATTGTCCATCACACTTTTTATCATTGACGGATAGAAGTAAGACCCGTCTGTGATGACAGTCTTAGTCCTAGAACAGGACCATCACTGACGGGTAGAGAAATGACCCGTTTATGATCTAGAAGTCATCACTGACGGGCCGAATAATGACCCGTCAGTGATAGAAGGTCATCACTGACGGAGCTGAAAATAACCCATCAGTGATTACATCATCACAGACAGGTCCTCATTTTCACCCGTCAGTGATGAGATTTCGCTTCATTTTGCTTGCCACCTCTGAAAAACATCCCAGCTGCATGTATGTGCAGCCTCTGCACAGGCCCAGCATGCGCAGGACAGTATATACAAATTAATCTATTTTCTGCATCTCAATTCGACATCGCAAATTTGACAAGTCCACATCTCAAATATATATATATGTATAATACATTCGACATCGCACAAGTTGCTAAAGAATTTTGCACATCTCACTTTCATATGGAAATAAAATATCTAGAGTGCTAGCTAGAGTGTTTACACACTGAGTACAGAAATGGACTCCCTAGAATGCGATAGACGCATTAGAATGTGATATCGGCATGTAGTTTTCTTGTGCAGTGTAACCGCAATAGAGAGCGTCGTCACCATTGTGACATTGCAGTTATACTGCACAAGGCACTCTTTCTAAGAAAAGTGTCTTGTGCAGTGCAGTGCAGTGTCACAAACGCGACGGAGAGGGGAGAACGGCGGCCTCCGCCGGCGCCGGCGCCGCTGCAAGGCGGAGGAGGGCTCGGGGGGGCTCGAGGAGGAGGCAGCGGTCGGATCCAGGCTCGAGGAAGAGGCGGCGACCGCATCCGGGAAGAGGCGGTGACCGCATCCGGGAAGAGGCGGCGACCGCATCCGGGAAGAGGCGGCGACCGGATCCGGGCTCGGAGGGGCTCGGGGAGGAGGCAGCGGTCGGATCCGGGCTCGAGGAAGAGGCAGCGACCGCATCCGGGCTCGGGGGCTCAGGGAGGAGGCGGCGGCCACAACGCGGTGTGAAAGAAAGCTAGGGTTTCAACGCCGTGAAAATGACTAGGCTGTCCATTTATAGATAGAAGAAGCCATCACGGACGGGCCAAAATTATGCCTGACAGTGCTACTTTGGTCATCGTTGACGGGTCAGTTTTCTACCCGTCCGTGCTGACCTGCAGTATCAGCACTGACGGTTCACTTCCCCTACCCGTCTGTGATAAACTAAATCATCACTAACGGGCACGAAATATACCCGTCACTGAAAATAATCACTGACGGGCACAAAACCTACCCTTCAGTGATGATATCTTTGATAATAGCCCTGAGGCTCTTCACATATTCATCACTGACGGGTTGTTTACCTAGCCGTCAGTGAAGTGGTGTCACCACTGACGGGCACGGTTTACCCGTCAGTGATACCGATCCTAGATGACGTTGTTTGTAGTAGTGGTACTCCAAAATTTTCAAGTTATTTGGAATTGAATTGCATACTGAAATACATGTTTTTCCTAAATATTTTCAATTAGACAAAATTACAATATCTTAATTAAGTAAGTTTCCTCTTATTCAAATTTCATAAATTTTAGATCTAGCAGTTATTTATATCCCTGAGCTCAAATATAAATTATTTAAAAATATTTGAAAAGTAACTGAAGCACCTATAGTTCAAAACCTTATTTTGGATAATTTTACATCTATATTTAAATGACAGTCTAAACAAAAGTATTTTAATATGATAAAACTTGGAAAGGATATATATATGTCCAAGGCATCGTCTACAAAATTTTAATTTTAAAAAAAGGGTTAAGCCCTTTTTAGTCAAACCTTAGGGCAAAACAGAAAATAAAAATAAAAAGGAAAGAAAAGACTTCGTCTTGCGCAAACTCCTGGCCCATCTTTCTCTATTCTTAGGCCAAGCCCACCATCCCCTTTCATCTCCGCTTTCTCCTTGGGAAGATGCCCCCGTGGCCGCGCCTTCCACCCTTTTGAACTGCGGGGCCCACCGGCAAGGTTTCCCTTCGTGTGGCTCGCCACGCGGTGTTCTTCCCCTTCCTTCCTTTTTTTGATTCCATCCCTAGTATCCTGCTGTTGCTATCACTACCGCCTCAGCCAAGCTCTCTTGTGGTGACTCCATCTCCCACAACACTGACGACAAGCTTCTCCTACCCAAGTCTCAACCATAGGACGCGCGCTGTCCTTCCCTGACCTCACCCTTTCTCTATCAATTTTGTTTTTCTAGGAAGTAGCGTGCGCATGGATTCTCTTCTCCAAATCCGGTAGATCTACTGCTAGATCTACTTTCTCCTCCGGTGAGCCCTAGTCTCCAAGGCCACCTCCATCAATCTTCTGGAGTTACACCAAGGCCTCTCCGTTCCCACGCCATCGCTACCGAGCTTGCAAGCTACCCTCTCGCCCTTACCATAGACCGCCGGTCACAAACGACCTTGGCATCGTCAAGTCTAGCCTTCACAACACCGACTGAACACACCATTAGCCTTGTGGTAAGACCTCATGGCATTACTCATCTTTTTTGACTCTCTTTCCGCTGCTGTGTGCTCACCTCCGCTCTTCCACAGTTTCTCCTGTCGCTAGCAGTTGTTGTTTCTTCATCTTAGTGAGCTACGGTTCAGATGACTCCAAAAGTGGATCCATGGCTTGATGGGGAATCACCTGAACAAGGTGGGAGTGAAATGGAGGCTCCAACCACTTGTGTGCTCACCAGAGCACAGTGTCGAGTGAGTTGATTGTCAGCTAGTTGGAATGGTAGGTCAAAACATTATGGTCAATCTGACCGTTATGACCGGTACGATCGTGCAGTCAAACTGGTTCTGTTTGAACTTTCGCTGGGAAAAAAATTAGGTTAGAGAGTCAGTTAGGGTTAGCTTAGGGTTAGTGTATGTGCTAGCTTAGGGTTAACCTGAGGGTTAGGGTTAGATCTAACATATGATAGCTACCCCTAGTATGACAGGTGGGCCCATGCTATGTAAAATTCTATTTAAATGCAAACTAAAGCTATGAGAGTATGAACACAGGGGCTCCACACTTGCAATTAATTGAATAGATAAAAAAATAAAGATAAATATTGACAAGTGGACCCCATATGTCATATGTTGAAATGAGATTTTACTGTCTATGATAGGTTGGACCCATACATAATTAATAGAGAAAATAAAAAAATAAAAATAAATTTTTACAAGAAGGTCCCACATGTAATAGACTGAATAAATAAATAAAAAGAAAATAGGATAATGTTAAGAGAATTACATGTGGGCCCCACTGTCAGGTGGACCAGTAAATATTGACCAGCCAAAATTGACTAGTGACCAAACATGTCATCCTAGCCAAAATATTGCTAAGTAATAGAATAATTTTCATATTTTCTTTTCTAAGAAAAAGATGAAAAATACTAAAATTGATAAAATTTTGAAAAATTTGTAGAAAATTCATATGAATTCCAAATGAGTTAAGTATTTTTTGTAAATTCATATCTTAATACATAGAATTCAATAATTGTATTTCATTCATGTTATCATAAATTGCTCTCAAACCCTAAATTTTGAAATTGAAACTTCAAAAATTCATATCTTTAGTTCTACAACTCCAAATTGAATGAGACCAATTGCATTAGCTTAATAGTTGCCTACATTTGGGAATGCATTTTATGCATAATATCATCTCTGATTTTGCTGGTATTGATTGAATGTTTCTTTTCCTTGTTTTTCCGGTGATTCAGTATTATTATCAATAAAGCCGGGCAACGGAGGATAATATGGAGTTGATCCTCAGAAAGAGCACACTCAAGACCAGTTAGACAAGAATGTAGCTTGTTGGAAATATTCCGTTAATTTACGCTATGGTTGGATGATGAATGGCTATGCTTGCTTATATGACGATTGATTATCCTTATTGCTTAAATACAATGTTCCTAGCATAAGTAGGAGTGCCTTGATGTTCATAACTAGCAAGGTTGTGATATTTATGTTGCCTAATAAAATACTTGGACTGCTATGTAAACTGCTATGTGAACTAATATGTGATCCACTATGTGAACTACTATGTGAACTATTATGTGATCTGCTATGCGACTGCTATGTGAACAGACTCGATATCCTAGATTTTTCTTTAAGCTGGGGAAGACCTAAGGAATGTGAAAATGAATTGGTTGTGATGCTTGTTCATATGAATTTAGATTTGAGAGTGGATCTATTTGATTATCTAGTAGTAAGCTTACTTTAATTGAATATGCCATGGTAAGTTGCGATGAATGACATGCATAGTTCATTATTATGTCTTGATAAATTGAGATGAATAACTCCATTGTGGCCGGTCCCAAGCCCGAGTAAAGGAGGAGGGTTGTGATAGGCTTGGCGAACCAAGTAAAAACCCAGCCATTCTTATTAATATGAAACCCAATAAAAATTCGTTGGGACGTAACCCTCTTAGCGACGCGCCATATCGGAACCCGGGTGTGGTGTTAAATGAGCAAGGGCCGGGTCATCACTCCTTTAGTGGTGCGCTACATCGGCGCCTAGATGTAGTGATAAGTGTGCAAGGGTCTTTGCATTTTACTCGATGGATGCGAAGGGTAAGGAAGCTAGTCGATGCAAATAGGATTCACGTGTGTAGTTGGAATGTAGGGTCCTTAACTGGAAAGCTACAAGAGTTAGTTGATGCTGCGATTAGGAGACGTGTAAATATCCTTTGTCCAGGAGACTAAATGGACGGGTCAGAAGGTGAGGGAGGTGGATAATACTGATTTCAAGCTATGGTACTCAGGGTTATTTGGGAATAGGAATGGTGTAGGCATTCTGGTTGATAAGTACCTCAAGAATGGAGTAGTGGACGTCCAGAGACAGGGGGATAGGATTATCCTATTCAAGCTAGTCACTGGGGATTTGGTCATAAATGTTATTAGTGCTTATGTCCCACAAGGAGGTCTTAATGTGAGCATAAAGAGACAATTCTGGGAAGACTTAGATGACATGGTTAGAAGTGTACCTACTAATGAGAAACTCTTCATAGGAGGAGATCTCAATGGCCATGTAGGTACATCAAATGTGTGGTTTGAGGGGGTGCATGGGGGCTTTGGGTATGGCGATAGAAACCAAGAGGGTAAGGACATCTTAGATTTTGCTCTAGCTTATGACCTGATGGTAGCAAACACATTTTTTTAAGGCAATCCCATTTAGTGACCTTTAGTAATGCTCAGCACTCCAGCCAAATTGATTTTGTCCTTACCAGGAGAGTGGATAGATGGGCTTGTGTAGATTGCAAGGTGATACCTAGAGAGTGTGTTGTCCCACAACATAAGCTGGTGGTGATTTTTGCTTTTATTTACATGTTCCTCAGGACAAAGATGCCAAAATTACAAGAACAAAGCAGTAGAAGCTTAAAGGGGAAGCGCAACGGATCATTAAGGATAGGATAATTGTGGGAGGACCATGGAACGAAGAGGAAGACATGAATAGCTTGTGGATGAAGATGGCAACTTGCATTCGAAGGGTGGCTAGGGAGGTGCTTGGAGTGACCAAACGAAAGAAATGTGAACCTAAAGACACCTGGTGGTGGAATGAAGATGTCCAAAAGGCTATCAAGGAGAAGAAAGAATGCTACAAGTGCTGATATCATGAAAAAAGCACAAACAACATGGAGAAGTACAAAGATGCCAAGAAGAAAGCAAGGCGAGATGTGAGCGAAACAAGGGGCGGGCTTATGATGAGCTATACTAGTGATTAGGCACAAAGGAATGTGAAAATGATGTCTACAAGATAGCTAAAATTCGCAAGAGGAAGACAAGGGACTTCAACCAAGTTAAATGCACCAAGGACGAGGCAAATCAACTTCTAGTAAAAGACGAGGAGATCAAGAACAAATGGAAAGATTACTTTAATGAACTGTTCAACGGTGGAAATGAGAGCATTATGCTTGAGTTAGACGGCTCCTTTGATGACACCAACAGGTGCTTCATGCGGAGCATCCAGGAGTTCGAGGTTAAGGAGGCCCTGAAAAGGATGAAAGGAGGCAAAGCGTTGGGCCCTGATGATATCCCTATTGAGGTGTGAAGATACCTTAGAAACATGGCAGTAGTATGGCTAACTAAGCTATTCAACCGCATCTTTCAGTCAAATAAGATGCCCGAAGAGTGGAGAAAAAGTATATTAGTACCTATCTTCAAGAATAAAGGAGATATTCAAAGTTGTACTAATTACCGAGGAATTAAGCTTATAAGTCATACTATGAAACTTTGGGTGAGAGTGATTGAGCATCGACTAAGAGCATTGATGAACGTCACAAAAAATCAATTTTGTTTTATGTCTGGGAGATCGACTATGGAGGCGATTTTCTTGCTACGTCAGCTTATGGAGAGATATAGGCAGCAGAAGAAGGATTTACATATGGTATTTATTGACTTGGAGAAGGCGTATGAAAAAATACCAAGGGAAGTCATGTGGTGGGTGCTGAAAATACAAAGTACATTACCCTCATCCAGGATATGTACGATAACGTTGTGACAAGTGTTCAAACCTGTGACAGTCAGACCGATGCCTTCCCAATTAAGATAGGACTACATCAAGGGTTAGCCTTGAGGCCATACCTTTTTGCCTTAGTGATGGATGAGGACACAAGGGATATACAAGAAGATAATCCTTGATGTCTGTTGTTTGCTGATGATGTGGTGCTAGTAGACGAGAGTAGGATGGGCGCCAATAGGAAATTAGAGCTGTGGAGACAAACTTTAGAATCGAAAGGGTTTAGACTTAGTAGAACCAAAATCGAGTATATGAGGTGCGATTTTAGTGGTCTTAGGGGTGAGGAGGGAGAGGTTAGTCTAGAAGGATAAATAGTGCCTAAGAAAGATACTTTTCGATACTTGGGATCAATGCTACAGAGCAATGGTAGTATCGATGAGGATGTTAGCCACATAATCAAAACATGGTGGATAAAATGGTGGCAAGCATCTAGCATCCTTTGTGACAAAAAGGTCCCACAGATGCTAAAAGGTACTATAGGATGGTGATTAGACCTGCAATGTTGTATGGAGTAGAATATTGGCCCAATAAAAGGCAACACATCCAGCAGATAAGTGTCACAAAGATGCATATGATACAGGGAATCTGTGGGCATACAAGAAGGGATCAAGTTCGGAATGAGGATATACATGATAGGTAGGGGTGGCGCCGATTGAAGAGAATCTTGTCCAACATCGACTAAGATGGTTTGGACATATCCAACAGAGGCAAGAAGCACCGGTGCATAGCGGTATTCTAAGATCTATCGATAATACTAGGAAGGGCAGGGGGCCACCAAAGTTGACATGGAGGAAGCAGTAAAAAGAGAATTGAAAGATTGGAATGTGTCCAAGAATTTGTCTCTAAATAGGACCGCATGTTAATTAGCGATCCACTTGCTCGAACCATAATATTCCTTTTAAGCCTTTTTCCCTTTACCTTTTGGCTTATGCAATTTTTATTGGGTTTCATCTCTAGCCTACTCCAACTTGCTTGGGAGAAAAGGCTTAGTTATTGTTGTTGTTGTTGTTGTTGATAAATTGAGATGAATTATTTACCTGGACATTTAATATTCCATGTCATGCTTAAGTTAATTGGAGTGAGCACATTAGCATCTTGCAAGTATGAAAGTACTTATTTGGAAATTCTATTCCTGCAGTTCATACTAGTATTGGAGAAGAGTATGGTTCAAGTCACGTTGAATATGATGTATGGCTTGCTTGGTTTCCCCGGTTGGTGATCTTGTGGGCTTGTGTAGCTTTTGAGAGATGGTTGTGGCTGCCATCTCAGGCTTTTATGATGTTTTTGCTGCTGGTTTGTACTTTACTTTTGTTGTGAACAACCTTCGGGTCATGTTGAACGTAATCTATTTAACTACCCTATGTATGGGATGTGTTTATATATCTGTAATCCTTCTTATAGAGTTTTGTTGTGACATTCAGGTTGCTTATGTGGCATCCCATACACCATGCGTGTATGATTTGAAGTATACAGGACAACCATAAAGAATTCATTTTGTTCTTTCTCTCATTAAGTGTGATGGGTATCAGTTGAGTGACCCGCTAGCTGTGATGCGCTAGTCGGTTAGGCAGGGTGTGAGTGATTGTACTGGGCTTTCGAGCAATCCACTAGTCTTAGACTAGGTTAGGGTGAGGGTACAATTACAAGGCTCCTGGGAATCCATCGTGCTTAGTGGACATTTAGCTCTGATTGTGATGTTGTGTCTTTGCCTGGCTTGGCCAATGGGGAATGCATACGACGTGTGATAATTGTATGATATGTTGGCCCGTGTTGAATTGCCTAGCGGTGATGGATACATACGTTTGTATACGTATGATATGTTAGGCAATTTCTCGGGTATTCAGACTATATATTGCATAGGAGTGAATTGTAATTCCAGGGCCCTGACAGATGTCATTGTTCATTCGTCACCTTCGTCGTCACCGCCGAGAGAGCCTAAGTCCTCCACAGAAAAACAGAGGCACCAAGGTAGGACAGGCAACCAATGGCCCTCGATTAGATATGACATCACCGACATCGAGCATTAATCGAGGTCCCAACCGAGCTGATGAAGCAAGGAAGGCTTTTGGCATGACCCGCCGGATAGTTGGACAGGAACACGTCGACATCAATCGTGAGAGCTGGAAGACGCTGACCCCTACCGAGCACGCCTCTTTAGAGGCTAAAATACTAAAGTACTTTGTCATCCCTGAGGAATTGAAAGAATTCATGAAATGAGTTGCGTTGCCATCAGTGGGAAAGGTGTGGAAGACCTCTAAGTCCACACTCATACGAGAATATGTGTATGAGGAGGTGGAACCCTTCCAGAAGTAATCTTTCATTACTCCCAAATAGTGGCAACAATATGTGGTGGCGAAGACAATGGATGAATTACGGCATAAGAGTGAAGCAAATGAGGCCCTCACAAAAAGAAACAAGAACTTCCACAAACTTGGGACCGGAGGGTACATGGGTAGAAAAGGGGCATGGAGGAAGGAGGACGAGGAGGCATCACAGGGGAATGCCCTCCCCTTGAGATTTTCCATTATCGTAGATGAGCGCGCTTGGAACTGTATAAGGGCGAGGTCAACCACCTTGAGTTCAGGGGCATTTGTCTTCAAAAATCCCACCCACGATGAAGTGGCCAAACCCTTGGTAAGATATCGAACTACCTAACTTGTAGTTAGTCCATAACATCATAGCAATCAAACTGAGTGTACAATCTACTCATGGTTTGGGAGATATACTAAATACTGCAATAGGAACCCAGAGCACCAGGGTCGCGTGCAGGGCCTAGGGTCAAAGGTTTGGCATAGAGCAGGACTTGCAAAGGACTAAGAGGTGAAGTGTAGGTGGAAAAGAGCAAAAGAGCAGAAAAAGAGAACGACTCAAACAACATCTTTGCCAAGAGGTAAGAGAAGAAGTGTGCGAGGACCTTCATGAGGAAATGCATAAGGAGATTAGAAGGACACTTAGAGAGGAGCAGAAGTGGGAGAACATGCAATTACAACCCCAAGGTCAAGCTATTGTTTTGAACATCCCTTGTAACTGCCGAAGTAGTTGTGCTTTTGTCGAGCCAATCATCGTAGATACGGAAGCCATATATCAGGTTGATGATATCAGGGAATGATATATCCTTGCAATAGTCCAGCTATAGATATTTAAAGTTTTACTCAACTAATTATGTATTGTTATGTAGGTTCCCACGTGTTGTAAGCTCAAGTGAGGATGACCGGCTTGGATATTTCCTTGGAGGTTGCTTGGGAGCTGGCGCATCCGGTCTGTGAAGGTGTGTTGGTGCACCATCTTCCGCTATCTTCAGGGTTCGCCAAGGTGCTCGTGGACAACGTGCACCCTCAATTCAAGGACGTCCCTCTATTGATTCTCCTAGATGACGAGATGAAAACTCTAGGGAGTGTCATTGGGAAATTTATCCAGTGGCTCAAGAGGGATATTTTCCTCGACTTCTCACGACCACAACATTTTTTCCATTAGAAACGACAATGACTCCAACGGCATCGGGGCTTCCATCGGTAGTTGCTCATACACCATCAGTGCCTCCTACACCACCAACGCCAAAGCAAGTGCCTGTGCAGTGGATCCTACACCTCCATCGAAAACGCTACTGCCTGCACCTAACATTCCATTGCCCAAGTCGACCTCTACCAAGCAAACCGGTAAAAGTACCAAGAGAAATAGCACGGCCAAAACTTACAAGGGAAGGTACTGATGGTGTGGCTAAAGAATGTTGATCCAGATATCAGGGCACTAGCCACACCAAGGATGATATCTCCTTTGCACCTCTGGCGTGAAGGTTCAAGCTTGGACAACCATTGGTCGAGGATGAAAAGAATATAGAGAAGGAGCTTGAGTGGGCTTGCGCTTCTTTGCATAGATGGTACATGCAACAATCCAACAAGCTGAAGAAGGAATGGGTCTCAAGTGCCGTGGCAATTCATCGAGGACTACTTTTTCCACAACCAAACGATTGTTGCTTCTGGGTGGTGTTTGATAACTTGTTCAATCTTTACAACCTCGATGCCCTAGATGCATCAATCATTAGATGTTGGACACTGTTAGTGTTTACAATAACAATCTATGTACATTCGTATAATACCGATATAGATGTCATCTATGTACAACCTTTTGCTTTTGTATATGTAGATACATGATCACTGAAGCAGAAGCCTCAAAGAACCCATTGACCCACACTTTGCCTCGACATGAAGTATCGATGCAAATGAAAGGTTCATCGAGGACTACATCATACATGTAATGCTCACGAGCCGCAAGAAGAAGTTCATACTTTTCCCTTCCAGAAGGGGTAAGTACTACCGCAACATTAGTTTCTATACTTGTTAATTTCTACTTTATGGGCAACAACTACTAACTTAGGTTTAATGGCATGACCCTGTAGATACCACTGGATTCTTATTGTCCTTGTACCAAGGGAGGGTAGAGCAATATACCTAGATGCCAGTCTGAGGAGCAAGAACCAATATAAAACTATCAGCCGATTTAGACAGGTAAACAAATTTCCTAATTAGCTCACTCAAGGTCTAATTAAAATTTCTGTATCACGAAAAGGGCCTACGCCGTGTATCAGTTAAAGGGAGAGGAAGGCATCAAGGCCAATAAATTTAGCCATAACTATGAGTTTTCGGTATCTGGTACTACATGCTAATAATAGATCAAACTTCATAATTGTGCCTCTATAAATAAACAAGTCTAATTTTTCAATGCCACCAGTAGCTAAAGCAAACTAACTTGTGTGGCTTCTATGTATGCTACCACATGGATCTCATCATCGGTAATTTAGCCAACTCAAATTCATTGGTGTGTATTTCTTTCAATAATTGTTATTATTTCTCAAATTATGTACATGCAAGGCTGTAATCTTCATATCAACAGGTTCCACCCCATTCCGATGATAATTTTGCCACAGCCGGACCTAGCAAATATCAGAGGAATCATGGCTTCTGTCTTGGTCAAAGATGTGACCAAATATAATGGCGAGTTCCACTACAAACCAAGAGACTAATGGTCCTATGTAATTGTAAACATTTGGATTTTGTTAATTAGGAGTTCAGTATATACTTTGTCTGAATTTCTATGTAACTTGATTCTGAATTAATGGTTTTGAGATGTATATATGCATGTGTGAATGGTTCTAAGATGTATATATGCATATGTGAATGGTTGTAAGATGTGTGATTCTGGATGTGTTAGTTCATATACAAATGGATGCGATTCTGTGAATTTCTGTGTTTCAGGACAGGCCAGAAAATAAAATTATCTCCACTATTATGTTTTGCTATCACCGACGATTCAAACCTTCAAACCGACTATGATATATGAATTAACACATCCATGTATATAAGGCCTAATCTCATGGGCTCTACCCGCTCGCTCTATATAGGAGACAGAGAGTGAGGTTATTAGTCCAAGTAGAAACATATTAGATCTTGTACCAAGATGCTAGTAACATATGGCTAGTACCAATACCCTTGTTAAAAACTCATCTCATGGCTCTACTCTCTCACACCAACATGTAACTTCGTTTTGTCTTAGTAACAAGTGTTAGTAACAACCTATTGGAGGGCTTGTTACTATTGATGAGTTTGGGTATTCTCTCTCCTCTTAGTAATGAGACTAGTAGCAAGTTATTGGAGATGCTCTAATTTTAGTAACAAGGTGAAGGAATAAACTGTTGGAGAGATTGTTCCTTTGTATAAGGTTTGGCCATCTCTTTTCTTGGTAGCAAGCTAAGAAACAAGATTTTAGAGACGCTCTTATACCGTGAGTTCACCACATTTATTGCTTCTCTAATTCGATTTCACTTTACTTATATACTTCCTCAATCATTTACGTTCTTTTTTGTATTTTCAATGCATGCATGCATGACAGTCTCATCATCTTTTTGATTCCTTGGTCTCAAAGTAACAAGGTAAAGAAGTCTAGCTATGATGTGAATGCTCCTTAAAAGTATACTCCTTCAAGTGACAAAGCTAGTTACGTAGGCAGTAGCTACGAGACAGCCCCTACCCTTTGTGTAATGAGAGGCACGCTTCCATTAATTGCAGTGTGGTTGTTGCATCATCGTCGCCAAAACAGACACTGTCCATGAGCCATGAGAGCTTTCATGGAGTGGTTTCCTTCCTTCCTGGGGAATCCAACTCTTGCTAACCTTATTCGGATCTCATGGCTGGGCCGTAGGTGCTAGCTGCGGCAATGAGCCTAGCCTCTTTCCGCAACTTGCTGCTTGCAGTTAGTCCCATGCATGCCACTGCAAGCATGCAAAGAACAAGCAGCGCAGCCATTTATAATTTCTCGAGAGTAGCTAGGTTGCAAGTTTGTACCACTAGCATATAAATATCATTGTATTTCTAACAATTTTTAATACAATGTAAAGTGTGGCGTGTCATAATTGTAGCAGTGACACAAACAGCTGTCACACTATGGCAAAGTTTGACAATGTGTGGTTATGCACCAAAGTGGAATTTTCTTCTAGTGGTAGGCACTTCCACATAAACCCTCATCCGAGACGGTTCAAAAATGTAAGCTGAGATAGTTTTTTGAACTGTCACAGATTATATATTATGGATGTGAAGCTCATATCCGAGATAGTTTTCAAACCATCTAGGATAGAAGAGTATCCAAGACTGTTGATTTCAAAGAACCGTCTGAGATTGGGTTTTGACATTTTAAAAAAATCCATCGAAGAGCCGAGTCAGCTACCAGAACCTGCGTCACGACCCCCAACTCATGGCCGTTGAGGAAGCCGTCATGCTTGCCGCCTCCTTACTGGCCAGGTCCACCACCTCCCCGTGTCCTCGTTGAAATCCTCGTCTGTCGTACCGTCCTCCTCCTCCCCTATCATCACCGTGGGAGCTACTCCCATCGGAGTATAACTTATAACTTCTAGAGCACTGAAAAATGCAAAAAGCACAAGAACAACAAGATCAAAGCAAAGCATTGTGACGGCACGTACAGGAATGAGTAGCCAAGCTCCAAAGTCTTTAGTCACATGTGCAAATCGAAGATGGAGGAGAGAAACCAATAATAGAGAGAGATAGAGAAAGAGGGGAAGATACTTGTGCACATCTGAGAGGTCAGAGGGTGAGGCGACCACTGATGCCTCTCCCTAGCGACCGCCGCGACCCCTTCGCCTCATTTGCCATGGCATCCACGGTTGCCGATGAAGAACGCCTCGCCGTTGCCACCACCATCCACTAAGCAGACAATTGCCACTGCTTGATCTTGATCAGGAGAGGGAGGCGCCGCCCAGTTTGGATCGAGAGAGGGAGGCGCCGCCTGATGGCACTGGATGGGGGAGTGGGGGATCCAGAAGAGTGATGAAGAGTGGGAGAGGAAGAGGGGTGTCGCCATAGGGGTGGGGGATCTGAATTGGATCTGGAGGAGGCCAGGATAGAGAGGGCCAGAGGAAGATGTGTGGTGCGAGGTCGAGGGTTGCGGCTTGGGGTGGAGGAAGTGGAGAGTTAGGGTTGAGGCGCTGGAATAAATACAAGCTACAAATGGGTGTGTAGGTCGGATTAATTCATACCCTTTTTTGCTCATAAAATCTTAATTTTGAGATGTCTTCTTTATCCAGATAGTTTTTAAATTTTAAAATAACTATCTGGGATATAAATTTTAGTAAAAATTAGATTACTTTTATTCGAGAGGCACTACTACAGATAGCATTTAACGGGACGCCCCTTGTACAGACGGCACCGG
>JAGXJF010000008.1:0-53367 GCA_019208055.1 Stipa capillata | reverse complement strand
CAAGGAAAACGAGTGTGAAAGTCAGCGAAACAATGGCCGATTGGGGAATTGAATCAACTAGTGAGAAGCAAGATGGTTTACCTGAAAAGATTGTGATACTAGGGAACGAAACTTGATGAAATGTCACGATTGCAAAGTGGATGGTTACAGTTATGCGGGAGAAGCACACCCACCCTATGGTCACTCAGGTGGAGAGAACAAGGTTCTACAGATCTCACCGTAAAGTACCATATGAAGAGTATGAGTTCTTGAAGACGTTGCATCATCGCAACATCTAGACCTCACACATCATGGCACTGTTAGGAGACCTGCACGGGGGCCTCTAGAATCTTCCATACACAACTAGAGATGTTGAAAACATAAGGATAGTCCTAAGACAAGCACTGAATTGGCGCAACATGGCGGTCACCGTAGAGTACTTTAAGGAGATAGCCCACAATTTTACTATGCATTGAAGCTAGATGAAACTCAGGCAGTGAGGGGGTTATTTTGGGTTGATGGGAGGACAAGACAGCTGTACAAGAAGTTCAATGATTGTGCTTTCTTTGACACAACTTTCTGTACAAATAGGTATAACATGCCGTTCGCGCCAATTGTAGGGATCAACAACCACAACCAGACGATAATGTTGGGATGTGCCTTGATTCCTGATGAAACTATTGAGACATTCAAATGGGTGTTCCAGAATTGGATGGTTGCTATGGATGGAGAACATCCAAAGTGTTTGATGACGGATCAGGACCAAGCAATGAACACAGCTATACATGAGGTGTTTCCAAACACTAAACATAGGTGTTGCAAGTGGCATGTGTTGCGAAAAGTGCAAGAGAAGCTTGGGAGATTATTCAATACAAGGGAAGGGTTCGAATCTAATTTCTTTACATGTATCAATGACACAGACACTATTGGGGAATTCGATTTGTCATGGCAACAGATGATTGTGAAGCATGACCTATATAGTAACAGCCACCTAAGTAACATGTGGGGCACTAGGGAGACTTGGGCACCGACCTACTTCAAGAAAGATTTTTTTCCCCTTCACGAGCACAACCGGGAGATCAGAAGGCTTAAATTCATTCTTCAAGAAGCTTGTCCACCCTCAAGACTCTGTGTGGCAATTTGTGAAACAGTACGACTACATAGTTGAAAGAACACTTGATAGATAGGACAATGCGGGTTTCATTGGTGAGGTGATGGTAGCCCCTCTATGGTTGAGTATGTTTCCACAAAGACATAATGAATATTGACTCCTTACTATATTGCATGTAACTGAATGCTTATGTTACTTAATTTTATTGACAGCTTTAAAATAGAGGAGCAGGCAGCAAAGTTCTACACAAGAGCATTATTTGAAAAGTTCAAATCACTGTTGAAAAGTACCTCGGCGTTGATAATCAACAGGGTTGGAGATGCCGGGTTGGTGTTTGAGCTATATCCAAATGATCCAGAAAGGCCGAAAAAGCATGTAGTCGCGGTTAAACTAGAGGACCGTACTTACATGTGCTCTTGTAACATGTTCAACATAGATGAGCTACTGTGTACTCACATCTTGAAGGTTTTTGTGCAGCTAAATGTGCAAGAAATACCCGAAAAGTACTTGCTTGAGAGGTGGTCCGCGGAGGCAACAACTGCGCTAATTAGAAGCAACAAGTGGCAAACATGCTTGATTGGAGTTCCTGAAACTAATACTTTTAGATTTAATGCTTTATGCAGGAAAATGGCACACCTAGCATCTGATGCGTGCTTTTCTGAAGATACATAGAAGCTTGTCTATGGAGGGATTGAGCATTTATGTAGCCTAGGTGCTAAATCTAGAATGAACGATGGTGTTGTGCATGAAAAACGGTATGTTGAAGTTCCAAGCATTGTACATAACCCGTCAAGGAGCACTACGAAGGGTTGTCCACCAAAGAAAAAGAAGAGGAAGATGCCAGGAGTGGAGATTAGGACAATGAATAGTAAGAAACATAGTAACAGGGCAAATAATTGTTGCTCCTTTTGCAGAGAGGACACACACAACAGAAAGACTTGTCCATAGTTAGCGCTTCAGAACAAGAGAGAAGCTGATGAAGCTGACAGAGTTAAGCATGAAACGGAGCTCACACTGTGAGGATCTGATGGAGATATATATTCGTTTTCCCGCAAACATTTTGATAGAACTATTGTGTTTCGTTAAGTTATGTTTGAAGGAGTTGTAGCCAGTAGTGCGGTTTGTTTTGCTTGTCATTTTGTGAAACTATGCAGTTGGATTCGTATTTTGGTTTGGTATGCTTGTCACTGATTGAAGTTTTTTCGTTTGGATGGAGGAAGAAATTACACCTTGGATTAGGCCAAAGAGGGATGAAACAATATTAAACATGAAGGGAAACATTACTTTGTTAGGTGTGAATCAAATTGGTGTTTCATGTGAAACAAAATGCCATAGGGATCGCTAGGTGCTATGACAAGAGAAGAAATGGATGAAACAGATGGATACACGAATGGAATCATGAACACATTATGTGGGAAACAAATGTGTGGTTCATGTGAAATAAGATGACCTTGAGGTCGCCAATTGCTCTGAGATGAGATTGAAAGTTAGAAATAGTTTTTTATCATATGAAGATGTTTCTTACGTAATAAGATTATGCTTCCACTGACATATGAGTATTTGCCGTGCACAAGTGAAGAGAACAAATTTCTTCAAAGGAAGCAACATATCCGAACTACGTATGGAACACGATATAAATTAAACATTACGAAGAGAAGCAACGTCCAAAAGATTTACACTGAATTATGCAGATGCTTCTTATGTTATAAGAATATATTTCCACTAGCAAACGAGATTGTGTCATACAACTAACGAAGTGAACAAATTTCTTCAGAGGAAGCAACATATTTGAACATCATATGAAACACGATATGAATGGAATATTATGAAAAAAATTGTGAAACCTACGAAACAGGCTATAATATTGATCATTCCACTCACGACATAGTAGCAATCCATACATGTCATATAATAGTACCAACACGTATTTGATAGTACGGACACATATAGTAGTAGTGGAGTGCACAATACAATAAGTTTTAGACTATTGACGATAGGATGACAAGTTTAAGAGCTCTAATGGTTCATTTCTTCCATGTGAGAACCCATGATGGGTCTTGGGTGTTCAATGGTGACCTGATGAGCCCCTCAGCGACGAGCTTGCGGAAGTCTGTGATACGGTCCTGCAAGGAAAGAAATGTTTTCTTAGAATTGATCAGTGAGTGCAAACAAATTGTGATAGGGATATGAGACTATACCGGGTCAAATTTCTTGAGCATCTCACAATCCCATTTTTCCATGAAAAGCATCATAAAGAGCCCGCAATCATAACTATTGATAGTGCATATGACAAGAAATATCAACTATTATTGCTTCTTAAGAAGGTAATATTGGGAGAACATGTGTTAAAGATTGCACATACATGGTCCGCTGCTGTGGGCAATCTTGTGAATAGTCAGATGTGAATTCCTCTTTTTTATACCTAGTGAATATGTTTGTAGCACATGCGGGTTGAAAGAAGTTCAGGATCTGGCAATGATAAAGTTAGAAAACAAGATGTGACGTGTTGTGAAACAAAACAAACTAGTAAGGAGTACATAGACTGTGGAAACTTGAGAAGTTATTAATGATACACATGTAAAATGAAATTGAAACAAGAATATGAACCACATTGTCGGCTGCCTCGTATATGTCATTTGAGTTGCTTTTTTTCAACGAGTTAAACACGTTGGATGTCTTGTAGAGTAGATTCACACAACAAAGGATCCAATGGTCCCCTTGAACAATCGCAAAGTACAGCTGCGGTGATGAAGATGTCAGTTGTAGTAATGCAAAGAAATTAGAGATCAGAATTGCAATCACATGGTGCAATAGGGACTAACTAGATCAAATTTGTCAAGCTTGAATTCTTTGTAAACTCGCATAAATTCTCCCTTGCATGTGTTTGGATCGAATATTCTATCATCCACCAGGAGTTTTGCCTACGAACAAACAAAAGTTATTGCAGCAATGGAACATTGCAATGCAAAGTATTTAACATCAAAGTTACCATAATAGTTTGGGAAAAGGCGAATTTCGAGCACATCGGCTGGTTTGATATTGTATTGTTAGCTACACGGTTGAAGTGCCGAATGTAAAGATCCATGACCTCGGTGCTGATCTTCGAATGAGGCTTTATTGACTCTCAGAAGTTTTCATATGATATATGGTAATCCTTAAAGACGATAAAATGTGGCCTGCAAAGCAAAAATGGAACTCCAAGCATCAAAAATTAGTGCAATGATGAATGAAACAAAAAGGAAGATATGAAACAATTCAGGTGAAGGAAAATGCTCACTGTTCTTCACCCGTCTTAGGCGGGTTGACGCATTTCTTTATAATGTACATCTTGTAGATATTCTCAACCTCTTTACTGATCTTAACCTTCTTATTCATGACATCCTCATCACTATCAATGAACACCCTTTTTTTCGGTTCTTTTTGTCCAGTGAGTGTTCCGATGCTTCTGTCCAGTTCACTCAGGGCATGTCCTAAACATGAATGAAGTAAATCAATTGAAGGAACCAATAATACACCAAAATGACTGTTGGGGTTGTCTAAGGTACCTAGTTCAGCAAGCTCCAAAACAGCACGGCTTCGTGTTCCCTTGGTTGGAACAGTAGGGAGAGGGGGCTGTGCTGGCTCTTGAGCAGACTTGTTTTTACTGATGGGTGTATTTTCATCTTCTTTGGCACGTGCTTGTTCTACTTCTTCCGCTGTCTTGGAAACTCTCTCCCAGAATTTGTCTTCATTTTTTCCATTAGAGCCACCATCAGCAACAACCTGGGGTTCACTATCCACACCCACAGCAACTTTCGGAGAGGGGCTGGCTGTACCTGTTTCACATGGTACAGCAGTGTTGCGGGATGCTTCCCCTCGGACCTCATGAAGATTCAAAGAAGCGATAACCTTCGTAGCAAACTCTTCCATGCGTTTTGTATGCATTGTTCTCATTAATTCATGGTTCCTTTCTAAGTCTGCATCCCAAATGGCATTGTGTTTTTCTATAAGATGCAGCAAATAACCTGGAATCTGTTGAAATTGACATTGGCATGAATGAAACATTCCAAATAATACTGAAATCAACTGCTATTTGTGCATGAATCAAAATTAGCTTGATTAAATGGCTTGATATAAATATGCAATGTTATATTGGTGGAAACATAAATAAGATTACATCGGAACATTTGAACTGTAACTAATGTTTAAAAAAAATAGAAAGACATGGACAATACGATAGTTATGGAATGTTGTAGAGATGGATACATACTGATATATGAATGGACACATGAAAACCGTAAGCATAAAATATTTAAGATAACATTTATTGAAATGATGTGTACAGTGGTGAGTAAGGCTAACATTAATACTATGTTATGGAAACATACTAATGTGCTCATGTAAACATCCTTGATAATTAAACATACGAATTTATCCACGTAAACTGAAGTGCTTAATGAATGAAACAAAAATAGCTTACCCACGAAGCTTGCAAGCTTGAAGGACGACTGCGCTGGTCACCCATTGCTTTGTCTCTAATGTCATCGGTGGAAGGACGATCAAAGTATGGAGTCATGTGGAATGGTCAGAACTACAAAAAAAAGATTTAATTGTGTATGCAATGTTGGGGACAACAAATGGAGGTTGAGATATGCATGAACTTATGGGGCGGGCACCATAAAAATGTGGTTTTAAAGATAATTTGTTCCTATCCTGTTTCATGACGAAATCAAAAACTTCATCTTTCACATGAGAAGCCCTCGGTAGGGAGTAATCAAATCGATGATCGGACAAGATTGACAGAGGGAAATCCAAGTGATCCATATATATAATTTGCAATTAAAATAAGTGTTCCAACATAGCGTTAGCTTCAATTAAATACAAAAACAAATCATGGAAAAAAGCAATTTGTAAGTGAAGTGGGCATACGGCAAGTAGATCAATGAATCCACCAATGTTTACTTTTGCCAAACCAGATGTTTGCTTCTTCTGGAACTTAGCAACATCTTCCGTGACAAATTTTAATATGTGTGCACTCCAATCATATTGACAAATATTGTCAACATCATTGAGGCTACCGAGATAACCCAGTCGCAGCATGTTGTTGGTTCCAGGACAAATATATGTTGACAATGCTATGAGAAAAAATGTCCTCAAGGATGTCTCCTTATCCATAATTGTTTTCAGCATCTCAATAGCATCAGCAATTGGCGCCCATCTTGTGGTTGCATAGTCTCTTTTGTAGACATCACAAAACTCCGATTCCTCATGACTACCAAGAACAATGACAGGCCGAGTGCAGAATGGAAGACCTGTAACCTTCTGCACCATTTCTTTTGTGAACAAAATACTTGTCCCATTGCGGTTGTTCCTAAACTCATAGAGTTCTGGAGTAATCCTCTCAATAATCCACTGAAGCAACCCGTCAGGCACAGAATAAGAGGCAACATCTAAAAGATTTCCAAGGCCACTCTACCGAACAAGAGATTTATGTGCCTCTGTTAACCCATCAACGACTTTCTTAAATCGTTTAGCGGAGTAGTGATTCAATAACTCAACACCTGATTCCTTCATTTTGGCAAATAGCAATCCTGGTAAAAAAGAACAACAACATGTACATAGCTGCAAGTTACTTATGAATAGTTAAAAGGAACACAAACATGCAACAAAAATATTGTACTTGTACAACATAGTTATTATGCTGTAACAACATAATTAATATGGACTGGCAACATATATGGTGTGATATATAAACAAAAGATTGTAACAACCAATTTTTTTTTGCAATGGCAACCTATATGGTGTGATATTAAAACCAATATTGTAAGAACATAATTATTATGCAATGAAAACATGTATATTTATTTATGGAAACAATAATCATAAGAACAAACAATCTATGCAGTGGAAACATGTACGGTATGACATGTAAACAAAGACCCATTTGAGTTACAAAGGGAAGACAGAGTTATTATGTTGTCTAAACATAAACAATTAATATAGTGACAACAAAAATGGTGTAATATACAAACAAATGATTGTAACAACAAAAACTTTGTGCAGTGGCAACCTATATGCTGTGAGATGGAAACAAATATTGTTGCAACAAAATTAGTATACAATGAGACCATCAATATCTATTGATAGAAACAAAGACTATGAAACAAAAATTCTATGCAATGGCAACATGTACGGTATGAGATAGAAACAACGACCCAATTTGAAATTGCAGGACCACACATCCCGCCATAAATTTTGATGAATTAATGAAACATTATAGAAGCGTAAACGAACAAATATATAGTACAGTACAAACAGTGCATTATCAATTCATCAAATTGAAAGGAAATAGCATAATCGAAAAACAAGACATTGAACTACAATCCATGTCGTCTTCGGCATAGTAACCAACATTGAACTACAATCCATGTAGTCTTCGGCATAGCAATCGGAATGGATGAAAACAAAACCATAGAAAAAAAATGAAACAATGTAGTCTTTGGCATACCTTGCTTTGGAAGGGAATCGCCAGATTAGCTACAGCGCCGCGCCGAAGAATGCCGCCACGTCGGACGATGCCGCCATGCCGGAGAAGACGAAGAAGAGTGCGCCACGGGGGAGAAAGAAGGACCTCGTCACTGCACAGGATTGACACCGCAATCGGAATACAAAACCCTAGAAAAAATTGATGGAGACCGAGAGGGAGGGAATGTCCCTCGGTTTGGAAGGGAACCGCCGGATTAGCCTCAGCGCCGCGCCGGAGAAGACAAGGGGGAGTCCACCACGCCAGAAAATGCCGCCACGCCGGAGAATGCCGCCGCGCCGGGGGGGGAGAAGATGAAGAAGAGTGCGTCGCTGCCGCTGAGGACCGTCCTCGCTGCACAGGAGAAGGAAAGAGGGACCGGCGCCAGGGTTCCGCCACACGGTGGAAGAGGAACGGTCGGTCGGTTGGAGAAGATGAAACGTTGGAAACAAGGAAACAACGTGACATCAAAGGGCAAAAAAAAGGAATAAATTCCGGGCGGTGGCAATTTTTTGTAATTAATGGGATTGAGTTTGGGCCGTCGGATTTGGTTCCATCAACGGCTCTAGGCGAGGACTACAGACGACACGGATCAGCATGACGTTCCTTAGAGTTTACCATATAAAATACGCTCCAATTTGTGAACAAGAGGTGCGCCCTATCATTACATGCAGGCATGTTGTTGCAGGCGGGGGCGAGAGGGATTTATTTGTTTCTTAACGTAATCCACTTCAGTGTTAGGGGTGTTCGGGTGACCCCGTGCACCACAAATCCTGGATGAAGGTGTTTAAACACCACAAATTTTTTCTTTGCAAAGAAAAGGAATACCCCAAATTTGTTTCTAGGCCGTTCTCGGTTGGCTGCCAACTATCTTGTAGATGTAATTGTTGCTTCTGCTATAAAAACAAATAAAATGCAATGCTTTTGCGCACGGCCTTGCCGTTGGATATTAGAATTTCTGCGTAAAAGCTCGAGAACTTCGAGTGAAAGTTTAATTGAAATGCAATTTCGTGATCTGGATCTTTAATTGTTGGAAACTCATAAGATGTGAAAGAATTTCGCTTTATCACAACTCTATCTCACCTCTAAACTCTAGAGCTATAAAAAAAAGTTTGACTAACAAGTTAGCTCTAGATGCAGTTTCAAGAGAGGTTGTTATGAAAAGTCTAGTCTGTCTTTTTCTGTTCTTTTCTTTATCCTCACAACCTGGTAATGCTATCACTAAGGATCTTCTTTGCATCGTCTCCCGTGTCACCCTAACAGGCAACCTGGGGCAGTGAAACCCTAGCACCACCGTGTGGGACCCCCTTCGCGTGCCTCCCCTCGCCGCCACTGCCACTGGCGACCGCCACAGTGACAGTAGGCCCAGACACTTCCAAAGGTGGAGAGGGGGAGTTTTGGCCATGGTCGCGTGAGCAACAGACGGCGCGGCCTATTGTGGCATGGCGGCCGGCTCGTGGAAGACGGGGCGTAGGCCTTGGTGGCGCGTGGGCGGTTCCGGCGGACCTACTTGCACGACTGGTCTGCGGATGGCTTCGAAGTGGCCCTGGTGGCTGGCAATATGCGCCGCTGCTAGCTCGTCGATCTGGTGGTGATACATCGAAAAAGAATCGACATTTCTCATGTTTTTTATATTTATATTTATTAATTTCTTGCATATTATTGCACTATCTATTAATTTTCTTGTTATCATGGAAAACCATATTTTGTTTAGTCTGTGCAGAAAACTTTGTAATCTCACGGAAAAAGCAACTTTGCGGGCTAATTACATGAGGGGAAGACCATGGGAGAAAGGAGGCCGCTAGGTGGGGCCCACAGAGCCTACGCGGCAGGCCCTACTGCCTCAGCATGCGAAGTAGAGCCCTAGGGTTTCGCCTGTCGACACTCTTTCACCTACTTATTCCTCTTGACGACGCGTGATTTCCAAAAAAGAGGTTTTCGAGACGGAACTCCGCCGCACTATTCGCATCTACAGAATACCTTCTCATTAATCAGATTTCAGATCAATCGCCACTTCTTTGCCGGATCCACGCATGTTTCTTCACCACCCAACGTTGGAGATCATCACTAATTGATTTAGGAGAATTGCTATTGTTGTATCTCATTATAATCATCATGGTGATACTTGTTTATTTTTATTCTTTTATTATGTTTAAATAGTCCGCCATAGACATACATGATGGATAAGGATTAATGAATTTTAGAGATATGCTTTGATGCTATTTTATTTATATATTCAGATCATGTGCACTTTGATGTTGCTTTAATTGTAAGTCATTTATTATTGATATTCTTAATGTTTGTTGTTTAGGGCCTGGACAACATGACTTTTAAACGGTTGTTCATATCTTGCAATATCAAATGCTTATTCATGTTGACTCTACCGCCTATTGAGTGACAGTCATGGGCGAGGGGTTTAAGGTACGTGAATTCAAGGAACCACATGTGCCATTATGCTTAATGCTTTGGTCTGGTGCATCCATTGTGATCATCTTGATGTTGGACAAAAGTGATGAACTCGATAAGAGGCTATTGATTTATGTGTGCACGCCTACAAGATATTGCAACTAGACAAGTGACGTATTTAGCATCACTGCACATAATTAGCTATCTCCACATGATCGCATAAACCACATCCCCATTGTCTACGTAGTCATTATTGCATTTTAATTAGCCGGTGCAACATTTAACACTCTCTTAATTTTAATTTGTTGCATAGTTTTATTCTATTTTTATTCTTACTAAAATCTCAAAAATATTTTTTATCACTTCTATGTTCAAGAGCAGGTGCAACTATGAGTGACATCATAGTTGTAGAAAATCCTATCACTTTTGAATTACGTTCTCAATGGGTTCGATATAAAACCGGAGAATACTTCCACGAGAAAATTACTTAGATCATGTGCACTTGCATGCCATCAAGCGGCTAGCATGTGGCTTGGCCGGTGACCAACGACGACGGCACTTTGTTTACGGCCTCAGCCGGAAGCGTGCGGTGAGGCAGCATGAGGCACATCGGTGATTGGTCGATGCAACCTCAAGTAGGGCAGCATCATGTGGATGGTGGCCCGTGATAGCTGGGCTTCAGGACCTAGTCAACGAGGTATGTGGCCTGCGGGCTGTGGCGCAATGGCCGGCGGTTTCTGGCACCTTGTTGTTCGGGTCGTGGCATGCAACCGCGTTGTCGAGGATGCAGTGGTGGTGGCGGAAGCTCCAGATCTGGTGCGAATGGGTTCGCAGCACTGCTTCATGCGTGTCGTGGCCTAATTATGGCTCGATGGTGGATGGCCCCCTCCCACAAGGTCAAGTAGGGTGGTGGAGTGCAATGCTCTGGGTGAAAGCTTTTTCCCGACGAGGTCGGTGTCGGCGATGATGATGCTCGTGGACGTCTTTTTCCTGCTTGGAGGCATGTTGAAGATTCTGTTTCAACCCTGATTGGATCATGGCCAGCTGGTTCTAGGTAGGCCATAGTGACTGGACCCCCCCTCCCCCCTTACCTCGAGGTTTGGCGAGATGGTAGGGTGCGGCGCTTTGGATGAAAACCTTGTCCCGACTGGGGGTGGTGTCGGTGACGACGGTGCCCACAAGCATTGTTGCCGTCCTTGGAGGTGTGTCGAAGAGATCCATTCACTCCTTGCCCTAGGCTCTGCGTTTCTCCGGGTGAATGCTTGGGCTAGCAAATGTGGCCGTGGTGGTCTCCTGTTCGAACAACGAGCGGAGGCGTGCCGCTCAGTTGGCACCACAATGGTGAAGTCGAAGTTGTCCGATCGCGGGTATGATGGATGATGACAATAATGCGTTTATCAGTTTCAGCGAGTGTTCGTTTTTTGTCTTTTCTATCATGCTGGATCGGTTTTGCAGCATATCTATTTCGTCGGATAGTGCCGAAAATCTAGTTTAGCTAGATGGTTTCTCTATTAAAGATTTTATACAGTTATCCTTCGATCAACTGTGCTACATGAGATTCTCGATTTAGTTTTCCTCGTAAACCAAACAGAAATCCTGTCCTCTCAATGAGGTTCTTAAAAAAAAACCTATCGCTACGACTAGCTGTATCCATCGATTTGCATGTCTTGTATCGCGCATAAGGCAAAATCAAGCGCCTTTCTTCTTTTTTTCTTTTTCCTTTTTTGGTCGTGCATGTGAAGGCTGATGGCTCATTGTAGCTCATGCACGTGAAAGCCATGGCTCAATCACGTCATGATCGTCACATGTATATATAATATCGATCAACGTAAAAATGACAACAAGATAACACAATAGTTAAAGAAGATCATAAGATCAACAGAGTCATAACCATGGCATATCCAAACGAGTGTTCATACTGTTATGAACCGACATGTCTTCTCCGTAGAGACAATTACAAACTACCGGAGGCAGTTGCTAAGTGTCTCCTCCTCAAAGAGACATGTCTCTATACTTTGAACAACTGCCAACCTTTGGCTATGTATATATACTCTACAGTGCATGAATAAAGATTACACTTGATCCTTTCTCTGTGTCCAATTGCTGTCTCAATCTCTATTTGCAACACATACACTAGATTCACGACTCAATCCAGTAACTGTAAGATAGAAATACATTTATCACTAAACCCGTTACATTCTATTGAAATGAACAAGATATCAATAAAGCTACGCCGTATCTCTTGAAATAGAGGCCACCTCAACTCCACTTTTGGTTTTTCAACAAGCTCTAGGAGGTTCATCAGATAGCTTCTGTTTCTTCATCGTACGGGCATAGCTATTAAAGGCATAAATGACCTTGTTCTGAAGGCATCAATGACCTTGTTCTAAAGGGTAGTCAAAAACATAGTAATTGTCAAAAGGGAGCGTCTTGCATGATGTGGGCTAACATGGCCAGCACTGGGTCAATATAAAGTTGAACGAAATGGGCATAAGTACAACACCGCCCAGCACCCAGGGCGTCAACAACGACTATCCGCACCACATTTGATCATTCCCCCTGGTTGCTGGGCCGACAAAAACCAATGACCAACAAATGCTTCATATTTTCAACATCCCAAAAAGGCTTTCAACACCCTCCAAATTTGAAGATATGTGGGTGCATCAAAAGCATCAGGCTATAATGTTACACATACAGTGGGCAAGAATGAAACAAAACTCAAAACTGCTGTGCACGTCAGTTAAATTCAAACCCCAAGAGACTTCTGCTTCTTAGCGGTATTGATGTATGGCCGTAGCACAAACTCGTTCTGTGCTTCACTTTGGTCCACGGTTCCTCGTTTGATCTGTGCCCCCACAAAGTGCAAGGAATTCATAGTCAGTACAAAGCCGATAAAAAGCTTCGAACAGTATAGCAATGACCGAATGGAGGCCTTTCTTCACCTGGTAGAGTCGCAACTCGAAACGGGGGCCAACCTCCTTCAGGTCAATGGATTTGGGGCCACCCTTTTTTTCGTAGACATGATGCCTGCCATAACCAGAAATAAGAAAGATTACATCAGAACCATGATAGTCAAATCATGACATGTTTCATTCAAAGAAAATTCAGAGAAATGAGAAGACGGTATATTTTCTGGACGACCAGACTCAATGAGCTAGCTGTGTTTTGTATCTAGCATTTACCTATGGAAGAAACTACTCACATCAACAAAATACCAACAAAGATGATAAGACATTGCAATGAAAACCTGAAAGAGATGTAGTCATCCCTATTGGCAAAGGTGATTAGTCGCTTCGAGTCTGGCTTCGGGACGGGAAAGAGATGCTTCATTATATTAGCAGTCCTTTCACCAGTCTGCAATAATTGAAGCATAATCAAGCAGAGACAATATAGGTTGGTCCACAAAGCACAAATAAAGACAGCCAAGACAAATCCACAAATGTGTTCAAAAACAAAACAAAAAAACTGCTTCCCAGTATAACTCGAAGGAAAATTTGATCTACTTCATATGAAGTTGTAAGGCAGCCAGGACAAGGATCCCCCCAAGATAAGAGTGATACTATATCCAATAATGATAGTAGCCAAGCTACAATTCTTTTTTCTTTTTTCCTTTTTGTGAACAGACAAGCTAAATTTCTATAGGATCAAGCAGAGAGAAAATTATCTGACAAGATTAGAAGTGTCAAACCAAACACAACAGTGTAACTCATGAAAAATGGACTTCAAGCTAAAAAGCAAGAGTAAAAGTGGAGACGCTCAGTTTATTAGTTTTGAATGGTTTGAGTTTGTCTTCATATTAGTAAGCATATCTCAGGTTAACGAGAAAAACATCATCACAGCCTCCAAATTCTGTAACAAACTTAAATCAGAAACAGAGAAGGAACTTTTAACACCCCCCCCCCAACAAAAAAAACCAAGTGAAAGTGAAGGCTCTCAGTCTAGTTTTTCAATGGACTGAAGTGTCTTTCATAGCAGATACAAAACTCAGGTTAACGAGTTAACGAGAAAGACATCATCGAAACCTCCAACTTTGTAAAACAGGTATACTCATGCTGGGATGCAAGGTACAGAAAGAACAAAAGAGGATAAGATTATTAGAAAGATGTGGTACATCCTCATCCTGCTACATCCTAGCATAATACCAAAGCTGCTCAGATATATAGTTTTGAATGGTTAGATATTATCCTCATAGTAGGTCTCAGGTTAACGAGAAAACCATCATTGCAGCCAGCCAACCAATAAACGTAAAAGCAAACTACTATTTGTTCGAGGAAAAAAAAAGCAAACTACTACTTGTAGTGCGAACATTTCTCAACAAGAAAGGCATTAATACCAAAGCTGCTCAGTTATATAGTTTTGAATGGATAGACGTTATCCTCATAGTAGGTCTCAGGTTAACGAGAAAACCATCATTGCAGCCAGCCAACCAATTAACATAAAAGCAAACTACTCATTGTTTGAGGAAAAAAAGCAAACTACTCATTGTAGTGCAAACATTTCTCAACAAGAAAGGTAAATTAATACCAAAGCTGCTCAGTTATATAGCTTTGAATGGATAGACATTATCCTCATAGTAGGTCTCAGGTTAACGAGAAAACCATCATTGCAGCCAACAAAACTACTACTTGTAGTGCAGTGGAACTGGAGGTGCTCAGATTTGATGAATAATCATTCAAGCATCATCAATTCATCATACAAAGCAATATTCTTGAGAGTATATGTATGTGTGTATGCATGCCTGTGGGAGAGCAATATATCACCTCCCGCAGGAACCAAATAGATGGATGGAGAAGGAAGAGAGAGAGAGAGAGAGAGAGAGAGAGAGAGAGAGAGAGAGAGAGAGAGAGGCAATATTCGCATAAGTACTCAGATAAGAAAGAATCATCACAGCAGCCTCCAGTTCCTGTGTGTGTGCGCATCTGCACGAGCCAATAGACTTTTACCTGGTAGATTGGGGGAAATCGGATAACCAAAAAGAAAAACCATTCTCGTAGCCACCCAAAACAATCTTCTTTTAAGCCCTCAATTCAGTACGTTCATCCTTAATTCTCTAAAATGTAAGCAAAAAGGCGGGCTACTTGCAATGACAATATACATAAAGCATGAGGGCAACATTATTAACTGTTTGCAGGAAATGCACATGTAATATACTAGACCGAAGTGACTCAAAAGATTGAAGTATAGAGTACCTTGGTCGTGAAGTTGTCCAGTATCAAATGGGGGTAAGCTTCTGACATTTTGCCCATGGCCTTCCTATCCTTGATATCATGCCGTGTCACCTGCAAAACAATGAAACCTCAAGTTACCACCAAGAATGGCCTCCCATATTGAACACAGCATCAGTTATGTATAAAACCGACAAGCACACTTACCACATTGAGTAACCCAAAGTATGCGGTTGGGCCTAGTGGTAGATGGCAGACAATCAAACCATCAGGCTGACCACGATGCTCATGAACTAAAATAAGATCTGTGATCTCATGTGAGCGGCAGGACTCGACGATTTCCGATATCACCTGCCAAAAAGAAAGTTCAGATCACTACGGAGAGCACGAGAGCTAAATTCACAAAAGCTATGAGTGCCTTTTGCAGTCCAATCAAACACAATTTAACGCATTGTATTTTAATCATCCAAATATTGAGGACAATGTGTATCTGATAACAAAAGTACACACAATATTGTACCTGACCACCACGGTTCATCCTTTGTGAGTTTGGGAATACAACTTTCAGCTCCTAGCAAACGAACAAGATTGACAAATCAGTTTCATGTAAGGCACCATCTCAACCTGTGGAGAACATCTCTGAATTCACAGCACAAAACACACCTTAACAAACTGGGTCAATGAAGCGCTCGGGTTGCGCGACGTGGTCAGGAGGATCTTCGGCTCACGGAGCGTGGCGCCGGCGTACTCATCATCTATGAGGCTCCTTGGAACTGCCACCGATCCACCAGTCACGACAAGAGCAAAAGAGAAAAATAAGACAGAGAAATGGGAGCGAGGGATCAGGGACGGAACCTGCGCGGTCCTGGTCGTCGAGGTCGATCTCGCGGCGGAGGGCGAGCTCCTCGTTACGGAGCTCGGTGGGGATGGGCTTGCCTTCCTCGAGCGCCTCCCGGATGCGGCGCTTCTTCTCGTAGTGCTGCCGCTCCTTCCCCTCCAGGCTCTTCCGGTACAGGTACTCCCGCCGCAGGCGCGTGTTCCGCCGCAGCATCTCGCGCTACCCTCTCGTCCGCTCCTCCCACCAGAAACCCACAAAACCCTAGGCGTTTGATCCGAGTGGAGGCGATAAACCCTAGCTGCTTCGGTTTGGCGGCGCGGCGCGAGCTCGGACACGAGAGCTGTGTGAGGAGAAGGGTTTGTTTTAATAGCAACGCATGTGGGCCTGTATGGGCCGAAAAGCGGGCCCATAGTGGGCTGGGATCGGAAACTTGGGCCGTGGGCCGAATGTTTGCAAGTAAACAGCTCTTTCAGGGGAAGTGCATCTTGCGCTTTCGTGTGCGAGTGTGTTTACAATAATTCCCGGCCTCAACATCGACTGATGTGTACGGCCATAATATTCATTAGAATTAAAATGTCATTACAAAGTACTCCCTCCGTCTCAAACTGTAAGGCACGCACGTATCTTAAAATTTACAATTAGATCTATAATATATTAGTTATATGACACAAAAATGATATCATTGGAAAGTGCTTTCGAAAATGAATCCAATAATATCATCTTGTATCACATGACCAAAATATTATAGGTCTAATCACAAATCTTGAAATGTATGTGCATCTTATATTTTGGGACAGAAGAAGTATGTTGATATACGATCGCAAAAAGCTTAGCAATACAACTCATGAATTACAAAGCCTAATGGATCAGGCAATTTGGTGCTATAGCTGACTTCTTTTTTTGAAACAACCTCTGCTTTATATTAACTTTGATAAGGGCTCAAGGCCCACCGGAAAAAATGGCCAACAGAAGTAAGATTACGCGTGTATCTGGTGATATAGCTGACGTGTCTGGTACAATGGTAAGATGTGTCTGGGCTCTAGCTGATGAGGAGATTACGGAGCACATGAGTATGGCTACTGAACCACATGGCTGGCAGTGGAAATTTGTCATACTGGAGTTTCTGAGCAGTGATGATTTCATCAAGCTACTCGTGACACCTTGGTCAATATGGACGGCGAGGAGGAAGACGATCCCCATAGGAATTTATGAGAGCCCACAGTCGACTTACAGCTTGGTGATCATCAGTTTCTTAGCTGATCTGAAGGGTAAAGTCGACGCAGGTTCGGCAAACTTTTTGCAGATCCTCACAGGTATGATGAAGATTGACGGAGCTGTGTCGAAGACAGGGTCGTGTGGTGCAGCTGGTGCAGTGTGCCGAGACAGTGAAGGGGCTTTTCAGGGTGCATCGGCTGTCCTCTTTCCCGGCGTCACTGACCCGGCCATTCTGGAAGCTCTGACGTGCCGGGAAGCTCTAGCATTAGCCAACGACCTGCAGCTACACTCAATAATGATCGCCTCTGATTGCTTATCGATGATCAACTTGCAGGGGAATCGAACCCTGCAGCTATGGATCCGTTCTTCAGGAGATAAACTCAGGGGCGATGGATTTCAATGCTGTTTTGAAGGGCATGATTCCAACTCGGATGCGCACAACTTGGCTCGAAGTGCTTGAGAGCTAGACAGTGGGCGTCATGTGCGGCTGTTCCAATCACTAGACGAAACTTGTATCCCTATTAACATTATAATGTAATAAAAGAGTCTATTGTGTTGGATATATGAGTAATTTTCTATTTAATTTAATCCAGAAAAGGAACAGATAAATCATGGCGAAAATAGTAGGCAGATTAAATAAGACCACTGTTCTAAACATTGTAGATATACTACCAAGTATGCGCATAAAACCTAGCAAATATATCTCAAAACGAAGTATCATAGAACCGAGAAGGATCCCTAACAGTAGGAACAAGAACACATACGAGACAGGTGAAGCAGTTTTCGCAGCAGCGGCGTTGACGTCGGAGTCGTTCGAAGCCATGAAGGTGAAGTAGTCGACGACGAGGAAGGAGACGGATCAGCGAGCAGTCGCGCGAACGCTCCCCAAAAACCTTATTCGCCCTCACTCGTGCAAGTCTTCAAGGATGGAGGTTTCGGAGGCCGGGATGAGGAAGACCTAGGCAGGACAAAACTTCAGAGGAGTTGTGATTGTCTCTGCGCGTGGCGAGGCGAGCGGCGGAGGAGGAGGAGTGTGCATGTATTAGTCCTCTTCTCAAGCTCTTAGTGGAGAGTAAAAAACCAAGTCTTATATATTGGTGTAACTCCCTCTCTACTAGCAATATGGGACTAAAATTCCACCACTTGCCATGCATGAATTGGCCTCTGGGATTTATTAGGAATTATCGAAATTATTTAATGGGTCTGGCCCATATAATTCCAACATATTGTTCTAAAAAAGAAATTCTCGTGCTATAGCTAACTCGTTGCCGTTGATATGGTTGCAAGATAATTTCCGTCCGTCCTACTGAACAAAAAGTTTTTGAGCGGGATATGGTATCTACAAGTGAATAAATATGTATCCATCACTGTCCATGTTCGACTTACAAAAGATATGGTATAGGACACAGGATGAACGCTGTCTCTTCATATCCGCTCTGATTATAGTTTTTTGGACAATGACTGGACGCGAACCTTTTGCTACAACAAAGATTCTCCGGTGACATAGGAATTATGCCCACTCACAAGAGTTTCATTGCATACGTTATGTTGCAAACTACGCCTAGAAAAGCAAAGTTTACAGGAAGTGGATGTATCGGATTTTAAATCCGATTGAAGTCAACAACGTATGATAACCGGAACTTCATAATCCATGAGTAGGGAGGTGCAAACAGTGCAAATAGTTCCCGACCATCGGACCGACCTAGCTCATTCGGATAATACTCGACAAGGTATTTTAGGTACCCCTCCAATATGTGCCGGATACAAATAGTTGGTTCCGGACGTGACGCTTGATGTGGTTAGAGCATCGTTCACCGGATATAGTAGAATATATCATACTCTTGCTAAATTTCTAGCAGTCATACCGACTTTATTGATTAAACAAAACTAGTACAATAGACTAAAACTAAACGAAACACGATCAACAGATACCCCTGATAAAAAATAAAAGTTACATCATGGTTCTCTAAAACCGTTGTCTCTAACTTCACCCTTTATATTTTGACATTTCTCTAAGCCTTCGGTAAAGAAACTGTAGAAGGCAAAACCCTGTACAAACTAGACTAACTTAAAATGTTTTAAAGAGCTGCATAAGCCACCAACCTTAATAGGTAGGAACCTAATACCGTTAAACATACTGTGGTCGGGGACATAGATCTTGCAAGATAGAATACCGAAGTGCTGCTTTGATGCCGTATCGCTGAAGAAGAAGACCAAGAACATGAAGAGATGAAACGGGAGAACACAGACTATAACAGAATCGACAACACCATCGTCACCACCACTACCAACTCAGGCCAAAAGCACGAGACGACCATCCGATGGATCCAGAGTCGTCAATCTATGGGATCAAAACATCATTAGCCCCCTTTGTCGACCATAATGACCACACCAGGACGGGAATAAAGCCATAATATTTTTATTCCGTACAATGCCACCTCCATTATCAGTACACTATCACCAACAGTACACAAACCTAACATAAAAGATATATAATCTGCACGGTAAGCATTGATCCGAGGTTGTCGCTGTCTCCCAGCACCAGATGGTCCGCCGGAGGGTCTCCTCCGTCTCCGGTGGCTAGGTTTTCCCACCAACGTTTTACTAATTGCTCGCGTAGGACATATTCTTTCAGTATTAATCAATGATTATCCGGTAATCCCATGATGGTAACATCCCTAAATGTTCAACATGTTTATTGTGTGCATCATGGCATGTGCATAAGCTTAACACTGGGTGAAATTTTGAACTTTTGAAATGTTAAGAAAAGCTTTGAAGAAAAAAAGGAAAACTCCTAAAATCCATATAAGGGTTAAAGTGAACTTCAAATTTTGATCTAAAGATCCTTGAACAAATTGCTTTAGAATCAGTTTAAAGGATTCAATTTATTTTCGAAACTTTTAGAAAACTTTTAAGAATTAAATTGAGTTGTTGATTTTGTTTAAAAAGGATTAAAGCACAAATTAGAGGAAAGGAAAATAAAAATAAAAACTAAAAATAAAACCCTAAACACCCCCTCCCCTAGTCCCTCCTCCTCTAGCCCATTACTCCTCTTCCCTCCTCGAACTAGGCCGGCGGCCTAGCCTTCTTTTCCCCCACCGGCCTGGCCCGCTCCCGACCCACTCCTTCCCTCGGCCTGCCCCGCACCGGACCCCCCTTCTCCCTTATCCCCTCCGGTTGCGGCCCTTATCCGCCCGAGTAGCCGCCGCCGTAAGCAGCTGCGTGAGCAACTCTCCGCCGCCACGCCCGCACGCCACTCCTTCCCCTGGCCACCTCCTGCTTCGACCTGAGCATCGCCTCCTCCCTCTTATACCCGAGCCGGGCTCCCTTCTTTCCCCCACTTTCTCTTCTGCTCGCCTCTTGTCTCCTCCTCGTCGCCCCAACGACGCTAGCCACCCGAGCCCGACGACCCGACGCTGCCACCTCACTATTCCGCCACCCGTCCTCCTCGCCACCGAGCCGAGCTCGCTACCCCGCCACCCCTCCTTCTTCCTGACGCACCGTCTCGCCATCATCTGCCTTGGTGCCACCTCGCCTCTACCCGAGCCAAGCCAACCGCGTCACTCTCCTCCGCCCTAAGCCCATCGCCGGTAAGCCCACGCTGTTGCTCCCCGCCTTGCGTCGCCGCCGCTCCCCCTAGCTTGCGCCACCGCTTCACAGTTTAGCCCGCCGCCGCCGCCGGCGGCGTAAAACAAGTCGGACCGAGCCGCGTGGCCGAGTTCTGACCGCTTCAATTAGGGCATTAATTAGCCCTTAAAAATGTCATTAGGGCATAATTAACATGGTTAATTCATTATTTCTGACATATTAAATGCTAATCCACAGTTAATGACCTTAATTGATACTTAGTATTTAATGAACTACAATTAATGCAATAATTAATAATCTGACATGTTTAATTCTGATGATGAACATTTAATACTCGGTTAGAAGTTAATGACGGTGATTAATGAGCATTTAATACACTGATTAGCTGAAGTTAGTTTATTTCTATGACAACCGGGCCCCACACGGCATATTTTAAATAAAAAGAGAGAAGAAAATAGAAATCTATGACAGTGGGTCCCACCTGTCATTAACCCGAGTCAATTTGACTAGAGTTGACTTTGGTGCCCACATGTCAGTGACTACAGCTAATTATTATTTAATATTTTTTATTTACTAAGAAAAATACAAAAATATATTAAATTTATTTAATCTTAGAAAAAACATAGTAAATCCATTTTTAATCAGAAAAATATAAATAATATATCAAAATATTCAGAAAAATGAGATATACCCAAATATATCATTTTCATACATGTTTGCATGCTAGGAAAAATGTAATTGGTTAAAAACTCAAATTAGGGTTTTTCGATTAGCCGAAGATTGTCGGATCGTGATATCTCTAGCGTCCAGCTCCGATTAAATTGATTCTACTTGCATTAGTTTTATTTTGAATCCTCTATGCTATGACATACATTTTATATCATGCTGATATTCATCATTTTGATATTTATTATTGCACCTCTTTTTTCGGTGTTTTCGTTCTTCTTCACGATAGAGCCGGAATTCAAAACATATAATCCCAAGCAAGACCTAATTGCTGAGCTAATTGCAAGCCTCAAGGTAAGCAATCCCTTTGAACATATTGCAAATACCTACTACTTGCAAAGTATTAATTATTTTCAAATTCGTTATCTCATGCGTTTAAATTATACTTTTCGCTAATTACTAGCCTTATTCTTTACATGAACTTACTTTGTCACCCAATCAACACCACCACACCTAACCTAATTAGAGTAGTGTAGTCAACACCTCTATATTGCTTGTAAAAGTCGTAATTCCTTGGATGACAGACAAACCAACACACCATGGATGGGCTAGGTGGTAGGTGGGTGTTCACTGGGAAGTAACTAATGAACTTGATTAATCATTATCGGGCTTAGACGAGAGGCCATGGCTACGAGCATGGTGGGTTGTCTCGTTTTTCCCACAAGGACCGGTTGGCAATATACATTCACTCAAGAATTGCGTACTTTTACATGAGTGGTATAATGGGTCACCCACGACTGAATAATTTGTCTAAACTTAAATTATGAGCTGCATAGTTTGCCGTTTCTATTTACTGGGTGAGTAAAAAGTGATGTGATGTGGTGCCTCAATATAGGTGTGAGCGTTACACACGGTCCGGGACTAGGGATGTATCACCTACTATAACTTTTGGTACCGTGTCGGGGTACTAGCCGGACTGGTGTACATGGATTAGCCCATTAGGGTGGATCATATTTAAGTCAAAAACATTGTAAATGTTGTGTTCGATCACACTCTGCTAACACACCTCGTGAAGTGTGTCTTTGGCCTAGCATTAAGAGTCGATTGATACGTGTAGGTAAATATGTACACCCCTGCAGGGTTTGAACTATTCGAATAGCCATGTCCGCGGTTATAGACAACTTGGTGATTACCCGCGTCGAATTAGACAACTACAACAGTACCTTAAAATATGCCAACTCTAAGATTAAGAACTTAGCGATTGCTTCCTCCCTGGTGGTTGAGGAAGAATCGAGGGTTAAGTTTATGGTGTTCTACAATAGATTTCATTATGAAGATTTGAATCATCTCTTTTAAAAGTAATTTGGTAGTCGATTTCATCCTACATAAGAGTATTATTAAAAGAACAATCAACTTTCCGCAAAATAGTCCACAACTACCTCTTTATTGATAACTTTTGCATCTATTACTAATTACCCCTGTAAGTCTTGCGGAGTACAATTTTTGTACTCATATTGCAACTGTTGATAATTTTGTGCAGATGAAATCATCCCCTCAACGGATGGTTTCTATGTCGAGATCGACGCCCAGGACGACTAATCGCCGGGAATCCCAGGCAGTGGTCCTACCCAAGGTTTGACAACTTGGTTTGTTTTGCTGTCAACTTTTGACCCTATTTTTATGCTATTAGCCATGTTAAATCTTCCGCTGTGTAATTGACTCCTTGTGTGAATTATGTTGTTAAGTTTTAAGAATAACTAGTATTATTGCAGTTTCAATCGTAGTTACTGTTTTGGTAATTGTTTGTTCTTACCTGGCTCATGTGCCCTGCATGTATATTATTGAAGCACATGGTGCGGGTAGGGTTTCAAAATCCATATCATAGAATTGTTAGGTTTAATCACCCCTGTGAAGTGACTTTTTTATTGGAAGTTTGGGAACTATATCATCCTACTCAAGCCGAGCATTCATTTGCCGAGACGAGTTTGGGAATGATATTCCAGGTTAGTGATAAAAGAGTGAGGAGATGTGGTGTACCCGGTTTTAAGGCCGGATATACTCTTGTGCTTACTGTACCGGTCCCTGGATCAGTAGCCGGCACACACAAGAACTTGATAACTTCGTCATACATTACCGAATATATTACAACACAAGCCATTATGGCCTTTTAACACAATATAGCCGATTGGCTTATTCAAAGTCTGTAGCGGAAAAACATATAAGGAACGTGTGGATAGAGCCCATCAATATGCCTCTCCCACAAGCAACTGACTGGGGAAACGTCCTAGCCCTCGTAGTTGTTGTCGTCGTCGTTAGAGCAAAACTCTTCTTCTTCTCCTGGCCATGTCAACAAGCCAGGTGAGTACTTTGAATGTACTCGCAAGCTATTCCCACAGGAGAACTAATACGGCAATAATTCATGCAAGGAATAAATCAAGGAATAGTTCTATCCTATGTTGCTTGTTGTGCGGAAATGTAAGTTTCCAATTTAAATACTAGAATAGTAGATTCCAAAGTAATTTTGTAAACCAGAACCATTCCAAGTACAAAACTTCTCTTGAGGTAGACCCGGCTACCTCCTTTTTATCACTCATGATAGCTCAGTCCATACTGCGCCGGGCAGTATGACTAGCTTCCTCATTTCACTGCTCAGCTAGTGCTATCTCGGATAGCACGGCTAGTCTCCTTCTCCTGCAATTCCTTGCTACCAGCCTTGTAGCGTAAATTGCACTCTGTGGACACGTCATGCCCACGTCCTTAATCCCTTTCCTAGCTTTCACAAACAAAACTTGGTCTAACCAGTGTGTGACCTTACCAGTTCGTGTCCATGACCGAGGACGCGGCTATTCGAATAGTTTTTAACACTCTGCAGAGGTTGTATGGCTTTATTCACAAGATGTAAGTCCCCCTCGTTGCCGAGCGCTTTCGGATACACTTCACGAGGTGTATTGGCAGGGCTGTTACAACGAGGTCTTCGCCCGCTTCCATACTAGAGCTGGACCCTGCTAGATGGTTGACCCAACTTTTGCGTCCCGGACCAAAAATGGGACTCTCCATCTTTGTGTCACATCAACACCCAAACGCCCAGCGCCGGTGGATCTCTAGAACTTTTAACCACCTAGCGCATGCTTCCTACTTCCCACGGATCCACACCCTAATACTTGCCGGGGTACCGAGCCAAGTCCTTCCCATAAAGGACATGTGGATGTACGGTGAGGAACTGGTTTAGCGGCACTTAGGCTCGGTCCTTAATTAATTCGAGCAAGACTCCCTTTTCAACTCCATGTTCGTCCCGGACGACCATGCCACCATCAGGTACTCTACACCCCCAAGCTACCCTTAGCATTCTTACCCGAATCAAAATCATCTCCAGTTTCATTTGGGGTTTTGATAAACATTTCTTTCAAATGCCACCTTGGATAACACATGCTATCCGAGGGTTTTATTTTCCCATGTCCCAAAGGGGTTCGTGTAATTCAAGCAAAATTTAGTTTTGACTACAGCAGGTCTAAGCATGGCTAATGCCTATAGTCTTAATACTCTTGTCGGTCGCGGAACAACCAACTAATATACCTAGGGTTACAAGGATTCAGATATTCAGACCTAAGTCTTATGCATCTATAAGGTATAACTAGTTCTACATAAAATACCGTTGATATCCACATAGCATGCAAGTTTCGTAAATAAAATAATTAAATTTCACACATATGGGATTCAACATGATCAAAGTGGGAATGCTTGTCTGGCAGTTCTTGCTCTTGTTCCTGTCGTGGAGGTGATTCTGGGTCTTCTTCGCGCACGTACCTCACTCCGTCAACTACACGTCAGAAGATTGGCGAATAAGAAGAAATCCAAACAATTTCAACAAAACTAGATGATATGCATGATCAAAAGAGGGTAATGCCATCGGGGAGAGGTGGTGACAGCTCAGTCTTAAGTTAAAGAAAGGGATTCCTCCGTAAGAGGGGTTTGCATAAAATGGCGGTCCGATTGGTCAAGGTCTTAAACTTTTTAAAGCGTAAATCAAAGTTACTTGTACTATTGAACTACTGGTTATCTTAGGTGCTTTGGGTATTCTGGATAGGTGGAATATTTATTATGGACTGCTTGAAAAGGACATTCGTATCTATAGTATGAGTTAGCTTAAAGGAAGGATTAACCCTAAATTTTAAATCTTGGTGTTTATGCTAAGAATGCTTTTAAACTTTAAACTTTTGAGAAGACAAAAGCTTGGGTTCACTTTGGAGATCTCAAAAACCGATGGAGGAGCCTAGAAAACCAGACTGGAGACGGCCGAACCGGTCGGGTTAAGGTAAAATCGGCTCTCGACCGGTTTCCAGAAACTTCACGCTTTCTACAAGAATGAAAACTACGCCTTCTAACAGCGGAGACGGAAAATGGGGGAGCGCTATTACCTAACCGTGGCGGGCCTAAGGGACGCTCATGGCCCGCTCGAAGGTGGGCCTTGCTCTTACCTTTCCCAGTGGAATAGCCCACTTACCCGGAACTAACTCTTCAACCGCTTGGGTCAACGAAGGCAGAGGCCGGCGGTGATACTCCGGTGAGCAAATGGGGTTTCGTCGGTGGGCAAGGATTTGGAAAAATTGAGGCTAGGTTCTGGAGCGGAAAACGGTTAGGAGGGTAAGATCGATACCCCTTAGCCTAGAGGAGCTCGGTCACGATTGAATTTTTGTAGCCCTAGAGGAGAGCGGGTGCTTGCTCGGATATGTGATGCGGTGCGATTTGGGGTCAACAGAGGAGAGCAGGGTAGTTGCTAGCACTTTGGTTGTAGGGGAAATTGCTTGTGGGGAAATGGGAGGCTTGGGTCGCCTTATATAGGCCGGCGACGAGGTGAGCTGGCCGGCGGTCGCTGTTCTTCTTCAATCCCGGCGATGGGACATGTTCGAGGCAAATAGGACTGCGTTGTGGCCACAGGGAGGTGGAGGACGGTCGTGGCGCTCTCAGGCGAGCTGGGCGGTGTTGTGACCGGCATGCGGCGCGGCTGCTATCGTCGAACGGCACGGTGGAGCTGTTGGAGCACATTGTGGCAGCTCAAGTAAGGGATGGGACGGCTCGGGCGGGCATTGATGCCACGACACTGTAGGGAGAGGCCAAGGGAAACGTCGCGGCATGCGCCGGCAAGGTGGACGATGTTGCATCGGCGGACGGCGCGGCCTTGAGCTCTGGATGCGCATTGTGGCCAGCCGAAGCGCGTCCGGACTCTGCTGGAGCGCGTCCTGGGTGGCATGAGCTGTCCTACAATGTCCTGGTGAGGCCAGCCACGCGTTACCATGTCACTGGGGGTTAGAGCACGTGTCCAAGACAATAAGGAAGTTAGGCACCGAATGCAACATTGTTCCGATCAGATGGTTGACTGTCACAGCGTGCCAAGTACTGTGTTTGAAGTGGAAAAGACAAGACATTGTGCTGCCCGGGAAGTTATGGGGGTAGATGTGTTGGGAAAACCGAGAAGAGGTCCCACGTGGTTTTGGATAACTTTTGGTTATGGTCTACCCGTGATTTCATGCGGCGGAAGGATTTGCGCCCAGGTGTTCGATGGCGACCATTCCAGATTTTTGAACTAGACGTGTCCATGTTTTTTGTATATTTGGACTCCTAGGGATGTAGGGATCATCGTAGAATTTTATTAGAATTTTTGGAAATTTATTTCTAGGGGTTGTAATTCAATGCTCCTTTTTGCCCTAGGGCTTATTATTTTCATGTTCCGCTATTTTTGAACTGGACATGTCCATTTTATTTGATATTTGCGTTGAAGATATTATTAGGGTGTTCCACAAATTTTCTCAGAATTTTTAGGAGGGCTAAGGGTCGTTAGGTTTTGCGATTAGGGTTTTGGAAGGAAATAGATTTACTTGGGAATAACAGGGGTCGGAGCTGAAACTAGGGTTCCGGGGTGCGGCAAGGTGACATGGGGTTATGGGAACTCTCGGAGACTCTTCTGCCTTGGCCTGGGACTACTCGTTTGTAGGGTGCCGTGGATGTATGACGTATACGGTGTATATGCTGCGTTAGGGTTTATGCGCGTATATGGTGCGTGAGTGGTGGTTTCCGGTGTTTTGAGTCTATGTATATTAGGAATGCCCTAACTACATGCGATGATATGCCGTTTTGCAAGTTTGGAAAAATCAGGGTGTGACAGGAGACCATATCACCCTATTTAATATGTGCATTAGTTTGCCGGAGCAAGATTGACGTCTCGGGCTATTCGAAGTCATATCACTTCACTCCTCTTGGAATTTGTACCCAAGAGTTGAGGTCAGGATTGACGTTTCGACTTAGCAGGTGATTTCATTTAAGATTCTCTATTATGAATTTTGGGTCTCGACAACCAGACGACCAGCCCAACATGGTGACATCCTAGACCTAGCCCAATACACTGCCACAGCCTGCATGCATCCCCATCCCCACCAGTAGGCTATCCAACCCAAATTCCTGATCGGTCCTATTCGATTTACAGTTCAGCTGCATGTCACTAGTTGTCTAGTTTGTACTTCGGACTTAGACATGACCAACAGAATTTGAACAATATTCACGATTGACAGTATCAGACCGGTCTTTGATTTCAGCTCACAAATATTAAATATAATTTTTGTTAAAATTATAACTACACTAGTGCTATTTTTACATGTTTTGGCGAGGCTATGCTCGTGCTTGGAGTTTTTACATCGGGCTTTTTCGAGCCCGGTCCGGAGTTTATACACGGAGCCTGAGCGAAAGTTTTTCGTTCTTGCCCACGTCTATGTCAAGAACGGTATTTTCCATCTCATGAGGAATGCAAGATTTTATTTCGAGATTTCTGCATGGCGAAGGAGTACTTAAAATGGTAAGGAAGGCGCCAACGACAAACAAAAAACACGGAAATTAAGTAGCACACCAATTTTGGCAAATAAAAGCCAGCTGCGCACGCCCATTCAAAGCACCACGTCACAGCCTCCCACAGCTCAGCTGCAATTCCATCTGTGCCCTCGACCTTCCCAAGAACCCCCAAAGGACGTAAGCTACCACTTTGAGGGCATTACCGTCATTTACCCACAGGCTCCTTACGAACAGTCAAATAAAAGATTCCATTTTTAAAGCCATTTCTCGTGCAACCTTTTTATGCCCGAGACAGTAGGAGCACACGAGAGCGAGAGCGACCGAGAATTCCTATTTTTTTGTTTCCAACGGGGGATTTCCCCCGCTTCTTGTTCTGATCGATTGGTGGGCGCCCTCGTTCTTGGCTTCCCCGATTGAATCCGTGGGAAGCCGAATATATATTTATATTTTTTGTCGTTGGGTTGTGATTTGAGTTCTTGATTTGTTCGCGAGGAGAGACTGACCATGAGCGCCGGAACCGCGAGTTTCCTCGAGATCCAGCCCTCGGAGCTCGCATTCCCATGTAAGCTGTTTCAGATCTTGTCTCCAGATCGAATTGTTAGGATCGTTTCAGGGGATCACGGTGGCTGTTCCTTTCGACGGATCTTGGTCAAACCTGGGATCTTGGGATGGAGACGAGGCCATTGGTCTTTGTTGATTGGATTCGTGAGTCTGATATGCTTTGATTTGTGTTGCGCGCTTTAGAATCGAGCTTAGGATCGTGCAAGATGATAGCGTGTTCCTTTGAATCGGGGCACATACTGTATGACGTTCTGTTCTTTTCTTCTTCTTTTTTGCTGGGATTTCAGTTAGTTAGGATCTGTGTGTTTCTTATGCGAGATTATAGGGAGGGCATGCTTTCGATGTGCATTGTGTAGGCTGTGGAATCATCGTTATGGTAGTCATCTGGCATTCCAGGAGCTTGGGATCTTGCCAACAAATATGTGTCTTTTAGCTACATTGATCTAGTATTTGCAAGTCGTCATGAAGCTTGAAATGCAACTTGCCTGCCATTTTTTGGGTCAATGTTAGCGGACTTGGATTGGTCCGCAGTGTGTTAGATCAATTCTGTCAATAATCATGGTTCTGTTTGTGGGTTCTCTTTGAATTGAATATCTAGAGGTTTGCACTGTCGTCCTTGATCGATATGCGCCTGAACTTGTATTTTGTGCATGCAGTTGAATTGATGAAACAGAGCTCGTGCTCCATGCAACTCACCAATAAGACTGATCATTATGTAGCATTCAAGGTAATCTATTGTAAAATGTTAATCACTATATGCTTCAGGCTTTTCTAGTTGTTATACATGTTCTTCTAATAGATGTGAAATTGTTACCTCATCCATGGCTCACAGGTCAAAACAACCAACCCCAAGCAGTACTGTGTGCGCCCTAATATTGGTGTTGTATTACCTGGGTCGACTTGTGATATCACAGGTAGCTGTCGGTCCAATGCAAGGAAAATTCTGCTTAACTTGCTCAGTTTTCTACTTAGGAGTCTTCTTAACATTTTCTCTGTTATTAGTGACAATGCAAGCTCAGAGGGATGCACCTTCTGACCTGCAGTGCAAGGACAAATTCTTAGTTCAAAGTGTTGCCGCTGCGAATGGTGCAACAACTCAAGATATTAATGCAGCAATGGTAACTACTCTGACAATGTTCATTTTGTGTTATCTCTGTCAAGCTGCATTTGTTCGTTTCTAGCCCATAGTTACGGCATACCTTTATGTGGTTTCATGAGGACAGTTCAATAAGGAGCCAGGGAAGGTTGTTGATGAATGCAAGCTGCGTGTTATTTATGTGCCAACAAGTACACCCAGCTCGATCCCTGAAGAATCTGAACAAGGGAGTTCGGATCGGTCATTTGCACAAGAAACTGGTACCAATAACTTCACAATGCCACAATCTGTAAGTCATTGAGCTAGTTCTTTCACTTCGTTATTTGATTTTCTAGTTCTCTAACCAAATATCTGAGGGTTTTCTTTTGATGATGATCATTTCTAATCAACGTGCAATGTATAGGTATCTAGATCATCTGCTGAACCAGCAAAGGAGAAGTCCTCAGAGGTAGCTTTTATCTAACCTTTAATGATTACCTCTTTATTTGAACAATCAGTGATCTGAAGTAAAAAAGGCTTCAACTTGCAAAAACAACTGGTGGATTGCACATCAACTATGTTGGGATCATGTCCCTACTTCTTAGTTCTTGCCCTAACTGACATTTATATATGTAAATTATAGTATTGATTGTTAAGAAAGATTGGAGATGAAATCGTTGATAACATTGGTCCAGACATTCAGGGTGAATTTTGCAGTAGATAATCCTTTGGAAGCTTATGCTAGCTTGCAAATTGCAAGTGACTGAATCTTGCCTGCTGGGTAGCGTGACCTGTATGTATAGCTAAAATCACTTTCTAATTCGAAAGCTAAAAACATCTTAGCTTTTTACTACTGAACCCCATAGTTCGAGAAAAAAGAGGCATGCCAAGTAGCATGTGATGCGTTCTGTATATTGCTTTTCTAAATTTGATACCTTTAGGATTCCTGATTTACATGAACTTACCTATTTCTTGTGAACTTCCCCACTGCTTAAATCATGATATTCTGCATCTGATGAATTGTAGCACATAGGAGAACATAATCGTTTGGTTTTGATGGTATGGGTGCTAATGCATCGTCTTAGTGATAATTCTCTGACAACAGAAAGCCAAAATACATGATCTACGTTTAGTTAGTTTGTCTCTAATTCTTAAATGCTGTTGATGTTTCATGTATCCATAAAATGAGTCCTGTTTGGCAATTGTCCCTTCTAGGCAACGTCCATGATCTCCAAGCTAACTGAGGAGAAAATGTCGGCTGTTCAGCAAAACCACAAGTTGCGACAAGAGCTGGTAAGTGCTTTCACCACTGTGACAGTCCTAGATCAATGCTGTATTATGGCGGCATTTTTCTTGTTTTTTCTTTTCCGTTTCCCCCACTCCTATCTCAAAGATGATTCAGGGGGTCGTTCGTCCCAGTTATTGATGTAGAATCCCACAAATGATATACATGTTCCATTTCTGACTTTTCAGCTCTTAACTATCATGAATAAGGGAAATATAGTGGATAATCTGCTGCCTTTGGCATCTTGCTTGCTTGTCCCCAACAAACAAAACACTGTTAACGTCATTGGTCTTTTATGCGAGCTAAGTAATGCTTCTGTCTAGAGCATGAGTCATTTTGTGAATTGAATAAATTAAGCGTTGCTTGCTCATAAGCATCGGCAGTTAAGACAGTGTTCATTGGCATAATTAAAAAGAACCCTGAAAGTTCTTTGTTGGAGGTCATAACAAGAACATGCAGTGTGCTGGTATGGAGTCTAGACTGAACTCTGTGTTAGTGTAGCTGGTTAAGTTAGTCGTTGCTTTCTTCATGTAAGTGATCTAAAGAATTTGAGTAATGGATCATGGACTTCAAATTCAGGACCTAGTATGGTGATTGGAGAATGTAAGTAGTCTATGTTTAGTAATGGACTAGGGATTTCAAATTTGGAAAGGCCTATCATGGAGGCAAAAACTGTGGCCTGATTCAATTCAACTAATCGTACCTACTGTTATCTGAATGACTGAAATATGGTGGGTATCTGGCAAGTTCATACATATACGCAAAGCACTCCTCCCTGATAAATTCAAATTGATCATTCGCGAGATAAATTTATTGTGCAAACCTAATTTCATTGAAAAATTCTGACCTTACATGATGATGCATATTTATGGCCTGCATGCTTCTATGAATTTCATGGATTCTACAAACTTCAGAACAGTGTTTGTCAGACTGTAATAAAATCTCTATGTCTCTTTCTTTCAGGATCTTCTACGGAAAGAGAGCAGCAAAAGCAACGGTGGTTTCTCGGTCACCTTCTTGATTGTCGTGGGTATTCTCGGCATCGTCGTCGGCTTCATCCTCAAGAAGACATAGAAGAGGTAGTTCCCAACAAAGTTATACTCCCAGGAAAGGATACCCACGTATGGGGTACCCCCATCCATTGTGTTTTTCCTCCTAAAAGGAGTGCCTGTTCTAACTTGTAACAACAGTCCACCTAGAAGCTTTGGTTTGTGTACATTATATGGTGGTTTTATCGTGATTTTACATCGAGTAGACTTGTTTTAAGCCTTAGCAGCGGCGACAAATGTCACATTCACCATAACCTTTATACTTTGTGATCTCGTGTTTATCAGATTGTTTCCTTCCCCAATTGCTTCAAAAATGGCTGATTCTGTCAGATCTTTTAGTTTCATGAACTCCTAATTTTACTGCAATGAGTACATCTGATCATGTGAACACTACCGTGTAGTAAAGCATTCAGTAAGCAATGAAATAGATGTTTAAAGTTGTCAATTCATCAGGGTGATTAGTCTGAATACAACACGGTCCATGATTCTATTCCTACTGTTGGGCATGTAGAAGTGTAGAACATCTGAAATCTTCAGGTAGGAACAATGCAATGTTCCGGACGCTCAGGAGGCTTCAGGAACAGCCACGCCGCCGCCGTAATCACGCCGGCGACGAACCCTAGCAGCAAACACCCACACCTTGCCGCGACGGGCCTGACCGGAGAGCAGGGCAAACAGGGCACGCCTTCCGCGCGGCAGCAGCAATGGCCGGCCTCTCCCCCTCCGTGGTCACCGTTGACAGTCCATCGTCCTTGCTGCCGTCGCACCGGCATTGTGCCTTCCCTGCCGCAGCATTGTCGCCGCCGGGACTGCAGGCCCGTCGTCTTCTCCGCTGACCGTCTCGTAGGCGCTGCAGTGGCCATGGTCACCGTCGTCGATGCCCTCTTGGTTTAGTCTTTGAGGTGTTGATGCGCTCGTCCCTCATGTCGCATCGTTGATACGTCCAGGTTTTTAGACCTGACTTCATGCACTTCATGTACGGACGCGCCGCTCGACACGAGTTCTCTGCCGTCGGATCAATAGTAAGGCTCCTATGATGCCAAATAAAAATATAGTAAGGCCCATATGTAATATCTGATGGTTTCAGAAATCAAACATGGCGACCACAATCTGATGACAAAAGGCACTTCGCCAAACTATGAGCTTCTTCGGCATTGGATTCTTTTCTTTCGTGGCAAAAGATGATCTCTTCGAAATTATCACGTCCAATTCTTTTGCAAGATTATGCTGTAGCTACTTCGACTCCCTTCCTGGATTTTTCTGATTACTCGAGGCAATCGGGGGCAACCTGGGCCCTCTGAATATGAATTCCGATGCCGGCGCAAAGTGTTGTCATGTGTAAATCAAGTTTATATTGCACTTGGACAAAAGTGATTTAAGGCCTGTTCGGCAACCCTCCAGATCCACGAAATCCCCAAATCTCCGATCCGGCTCCCCGATCCGGCTTCTCCTTCGAAATCGTGGATTTCAAATAGCATTCGGCTGTGAACTCCGCTCCAGAAACGCCGGCAGGCCTGCCGCCGCACCGAGGAAAAGAGAGAGATGGTGCGCGGGAGGGAGGAAGAGCTCGGGGGAGAGAAGGAACCTGGCCGGAGGCGCGGTAACGGGGGAGCGGGAGCTGCCGCCGCCATTTCTTGCCCAGGGAGGGAGACGCGGAGCTCGGGGGAGCGAGGACGCCGGTGGATCTAGTCGGAGGCCCTCCCCCTCCGCCACCCTCCGCGGCCAAGGAGGCCAGCCAGGCGTTGACTTCGGCGACGGAGGCGGGCGTGGAGGTCGGGGCGGCGGGGTCGAGGTGCTCCGTGGCGAGTGGGTGGGGAGGCCAGGGCGACTCCGCGGAAAGCGAGATTTGCTGAATCCGGAAAAATGTCGCTCCATATTTTTACACTAAAACACTGTTGAGATCCGCGGATCGGCCTCCGTGGAGTTCGAGCGTTCGGCCCGGCTCCACCCGCGGAGTCGGCGGAGCGCGGAGCCGGAGGGTTGCCGAACAGGCCCTTAGTGCTCTTTGTGAGCGCTCCAGACATAGAACCATTTCTTTGCTATTGCTCCAGACACTGAACCTAACATTCATCGGTCCATCACCACGTGGGCACCCACCACTCCCTTCGCCGGAGTTCGAGCCCTCCCCTCGCTGGAGCTCGAGAAGACAAGAAAGATGGGGAGGAATTTAGCGTTGTTGCGATCGCAACGCTAGGGAGGGAGAGATGAGATGGGACCTCGACCTAGAAAAATCTTGAGCACGAATACTGAGTGAGCAATGTATAACCATTCTCTGGTATTTCTCATAAGAATTTCCCATCACAATTCCAAGTTTTGCAGGTCAATCAAAAGCACATTTTTTTTCTTCTTTGCAAGAATTTACATTCCAGTTGACATCACAAAATGCAGCAACATCGAGTCACTGACAACCCTAACCCACCCCAACTTATGAATTTCAACTCTTCTCGCTAGCCCTTTCACCATTTCCCCCTCTAAAAAGTTATTAATCCCCATTTATAGTACACGTAGGCACACGTGGACCGACGGCGTCCGTGACGTCATACGTCCATGCTGACACGTCGGACGATCCACTACTAGTATAGTACAATATGCAGAGAAAATCAAGGCCGTCCGATCTGCGCACGGACGGACGGGATTGACGGACGCGTGGCACACGTACGTGCAGGTCCGTCAGTGTAAGCAGGGCTCGGCGTCGGCCATCTCGACGCCGTTGACGCTGCCGTCGGCGCCGGCGCGGCCGGCCTTGTACTTGTACCACCTAGCGGCGACGAGGTAGACGAGGAGGTTCGCGAGGCAGAGACCGGCTAGGAGCCAGTAGAAGTTGTAGAGCTGGCCCTTGTTGAGGTCGTCGGCCAGCCAGGTACGGCCGTTGCCGGTGAGCTTGTGCACGGCGGTGACGAGCGCGGAGCTGACGAAGAAGCCGAGAGAGAGCGTGCTGAGGAAGAGCCCCGTGCTCATGGTCTTCATCCCCTTGGGGCACTCGCGGAGGAAGAAGTCGAGCTGGCCGATGTACGTGAAGGCCTCGCCGGCGCCGACGAAGAAGAACTGCGGGATGAGCCAGAACACGGTCATGGGCACGGCGGCGCCCTCGGCGACACCCGACTCCCGCGCCACCTTGAGCCGCCTCACCTCCGTCAGCGCGGCAGATGCCATGGCGAGGATGGACAGCACCAGGCCGATGCCGATCCGCTGGAGCGGCGTGAGCCCGTGCGGGTTGCCGCTGAGGCGGCGCGCGATGGGCACGACGAGGCGGTCGTAGACGGGGACGGTGAGGAGGATGGAGCCGACGAAGAAGACGGTGAGGGAGCCCGCCGGGATCTGGAAGGAGGCGCCGATGCGGCGGTCCATGGTGGTGGCCTGCGACACCGAGAAGGTGGTCATCTGCGCGTACACCGTCCAGAACATGATGGTCGTCGCCCAGATCGGCAGCATCCGCGCCACCGTCTTCACCTCCTCCACGTCCGTCAGCGTCGCCAGCTGCCACTTGCTCTGTTCCGCCGCCGGGTCCTCGTTAATCGCCGCGTGGTCCAAGAAGCTGCAGCCAAATTCATAAAGTTTTCAGTTTGCATGCACAATTCTCGGTTTTTCTTTCGTCTATCAGAAACAAGAACTACTATTATCTATTAAAAAAAGAAACAAGAACTACTGCACAAAGAAAGCAACTTTGGAATTGATTAAATCATTCTTTTAATTCTTGGTTAAGATTCAGCGAGGGAGATGAGGTTAAGTTGAATTATTCTGTGCTATGATGAGAATTTGTTCCAAACATTCAGTTTCCGCAGTCTTACAGAACTGGACAAACACGCAGGAGTTTCAGAAGTTCTGTTCTTCAGAGTCCAGGTATACATGACGATAAATCACATCAGGGATCTTGCTATTACTTTCCCTTCTATTCTTTGGCAAAATCTAAGCAGTTGTTGCAGAAACAAGTCTGAACAACATTGATAAAGAAGCTTCAGAAAACAAGCGCTATTTATCAGAAAACTAAATCAAGTAGTATTTGAAATTATATCCGAGTGACACGAGACCATGGCAAGTTCCTTTCACTTTTCAGGAAAACAAACAGAAACACAGGCTGTGTGCATCTGCAAACTAAAGCAGTGGTCACAGGAATAAGATTCTGCACCAGATGGAGACACAAATCCAATCAAAACACCTAAACAACAAATCATCTAAAGTAAATAGGTGGCTTATATGCTCCATTAAGCAGAGCATCTATCTGTCAAACAAAAAAAACTCGAGCTCTTGCGGGAATCATCGACAACTAAGTTGATATTTTGATGGAAACTTATCGGGGTCATGTATGAAACACACAGATTAAACAAGTGATTAACCAAGTGTGTTTAGGTGGCAAAATTCTCCCCATTGGCACATGCTGAACTGAACTGACAGCCAATTAGGATCGAGAAACAACACCTATTCATGTGATGCAATCGATGATAATGCATGATGCAGGTCTATGCATCCCCAGGTATAGCCTGAGGAAATGGGTTTCATAATCTCGTGAATCGTCGACAACTCGATGTGATTAAAACCACCTTCTTATCGATAAGATAAACGAGTTTCACAGTGCTAAACTGACCTAATCACCTAATCACGTGATTACTCAACAAAAGGGACAACACCACCTTATCATGTAACATCAACATGGAACTGAATTCATTGCAAGGAACTTGCCACGAAAACATGTTCCCGAACCCCCTGAAAAACTCCCTCTCTATCTTTGCCGAGGCCGACCGCCACCGGAAAAATGGACGAGATCACGTGTTCTCGCTAAAGGCCATTAGCCTCGACGCGTGAGACACGACGAGCGTCTGTCTCACGGGTCTAATAAAAAAACAGGCGGTAACAAGCCGACCATTCATTCGCACGCATAGCAATGCTCTATAAGGCAGTCAACCGGACGATCAACGGGGTGGATCTCATTTCACCTCTCCCTCCTCCTCCCCATCAACCTCACCAACCTAGACAATCATATGTGGGAGAGATTGCAACCACAGCTACACATATCACATGCCTCCTCCCTCTTTTCCTTGTCCCATACTACTTTTGAGGGGGCCTTTGCAATATGGTCCATGGGGTGATTTCCATTGCTTTCCCAGCACAAATTGGACAGATGTACAGTGATCAGCTTCCAAGCGAGCCATGACAGAAAGGAAGGCAAATGCATGTGAGGAAGAAAGGTTGCTTAGATCTTCTTTTCCCCATGCCATCAGCATCACTAGCTAGGAGGAAATTTCCTACTTATTGTACTACTAGTTCTCTCCTGTCTAGGGGTTTATTTTCTACTCCCAATCATGCAAAACCTTTCGGTATGCACACGTCTCAGTCCTCTGCAGAAACAGGCACCTAATAATTGAGGGAATATGGCAGATTTACTTGCTTCAATTAAGCTTTCTACTGGCCCACCATGGAGTTTAAGCAAAGAATTTTGGCACGCACGTGTATGTGACTGGCCACAATTAGTCACCAATCAAGTGTTCTAAAGCTTGAGCTCATTGCATTTGGAATGGCATAGAAGCATACTAGCGTCTTACCTATGTATGTGTGTGTGTATGCCATTAGCTTTGATGTTAAGCAATGTCACTTTGATTTGATAGACAGCAAAAGACATTCCAGGACTTTTGCAGGTTATACAGGACAATAGGAGATTTGAGCCTGAAGCTAAATCGATGTCAAGGCTGAATACTTGATTTTTTAAAGTTAAAAAAGTTGATGTAGATGACACTGGTATTTTCCTTGTTAACTTGTCATTCCTACTGCCTTGTCGAGTACGAAAGCATTAATTTCCAGTTATTAGGAACCAAATCACCAAGAAGATAGCAAAAAATTTCACGCAAACTACATCTGATTACCCCCTATGAGATCAGATTATGGGAGGAAAGGCAGAGCTTCTTTTCTTGACTACATGCCAACAACTACTATGACAATTGTGAGCTTGCTAATAAAATGCTCACCACTTTCTAAGTGTGCTTGGCTTATTCCATCTTGTTCTTGTCTAAATCATGTTGAGGATGATGCTCTAAGCTTAGCTAACTACAAGATTATCTTTCCGCTATATTTCTTTCCAAAATTGTAGGTAACAAAGTACGCCGAAAACACTAGACAGGAATCTCCAGCGCAGGAGTTCCACACGAGGGAAACGACCGTTCTCGATTTCTGGGTGGATGAATACATAGTTTTCCTACGAAATTCTTACAAGAAAATTCTGTCTTTTCTCCAGGAAAGGAGTAGGTGGTAGAAAGCTCTCACACAAGAACCACAAACCGTGTACTACACCACCAATGTACTAGAAAACAAGTCAAATCAAATCCCTTTGGCCTTGCCTACCGACCAACCTCCAAGAGTCCTGATCACCGTATCTGCCATCCATCCAGCCTAGCTAGTAGTATACTCACCATCTCTGAATTTGCATACAGGTGCAGTGCAGGGGTTCAGGCAGAGCAGGACAGGGCATCAGGATCAATGGAGGAGAAGGAAGGTGACAGAAGCACAGTCCGTGGCTCATCCTATCGCCACTAGAATACGGCAATTATTGGCTAGCTGCTGCCAAACTAGCCATTTGTCGCCTCCCCAACCATGGCTATCATCTATCCTCTCCCCTAAACATAGCACAGAAGCACCTTAAGGGCCTGTTTGGTTAGACCGTGGCTGTTGACAAAGCTATTGTTAGTTGGTTGTCTAAAAAACTGTAGGAAAGTGAACATATGGCTTTTGGTTTATCTAAACTATCTATAGCATTTTGGAAAATGAGCACAGAAGTTTTAACACATTACAAAAAGCTGGCAGAAGGCAGCTTTTCCAAACAGCTGAATTTACACTACAAAGCCCACAGCTACCATTGGCAAAAGCTGCTGAAAAACTGGCCGTTTGATTGGGCTACAGCTTTTTCCAGTGAAAAGCTGCTGAAAAGCCCAAACAAACACCCCCAACTAGGGATGCAAGTTGGTTGGGTCGGACCCACTTGCCAGGACCGCCGGCTATCTAGCTTCGTCGTTGACAAAGTGAACAACCGATTAAGTGGAACAGAGTGTCGATTTAGGAAAATAGGTAGGTAGGTCAACCTACTTGCATCCTTGTTTGTCGAATAACTTGTTTTCGGCTCTAGGGTTCTTATGCTGAAATCGTTTTTGTTTTGGATCCGCCACACCGAGATGGGTACGTAAATATGCAATTGTATGCTTTATACCGGTAGCATGTGATAAAACAAGTTGGGAGAAGAAGGTGAATGGATTGGAGGGGCACAAGAAGTGTAATCTGAATCCTACACCAACTTGCATTGAATTGAACCGCCTCTTAGCTTGCACAATAAATAAAAGTGATAATAAGAAACAAATGGCTAGTCTTATGTCTTTGCTTTCTGAGGTTGTTGTCCTCTTGCTCTCCTATGGCTAAAAGCAGGGTCCAGTCAACCCTGGTCAACAGTACCCTATGTGGTCTCAATTTTCTTTCAGTCCATGCAACTTTGACCCATGCCGTCCAACAACAATGGGTTAATCAATTTCTTAAAAAACAATGGGTTAATCACTGGTTAAACCATCCACTAATGTACTATTTGTAGAGTGATTAACACACTTAAGCAGATAAATTAAGAAAGCAAGCAGGAGAGCATATTGTTACTACTAAATTGGTTTGGTAATTAGCTAGCTTACCGGAACTGCTTGGTGTGGGGGATGCGCTCCTTGAGCTTGCTCTTCTTAGTGGAGCCCTCCTCGGCGGCCGCGACCTTGCCGACGTCGATGTCGTAGAGCATGGCGGGGTCGGCGGGGAGCTCAAGGTGGCGCTTGCGCCAGGCGGCGACGATGACGGCAGCGATCTGGGTGAGCGGGCTCCCCGCCAGCTTCTTGAACCGGTACCTGCGGGTACCGGCGAGGAAGATGACGAGCCCGGCGGCGATGGCAGCGGCGCAGGCGCCGTAACCCCACGGCCGGCCGAGGTTGTCCTGGACGTAGACGAGCACGGTGACGGCGAGCAGCGAGCCGAGGCTGATGAAGAAGAAGAACCAGTTGAAGAAGCGCATCATCTGCGACTTCTCGCCGCGGTCCGCCTCATCGAACTGGTCGGAGCCGAAGCCGGAGACGCTCGACTTGAGCCCGCCGGTGCCCAGCGCCGTCAGGTACAACGCCAGGTACAGCACCCCCAGCTGCGCCCCCGACGCGCGCATGCATGACGCCGGCGCGCTGTCCTCCGCCGCGCACGCCGGCGGGCGCAGCCCCGGTGCCGCCGTCGAGATCGTCAGGATCGTCACGCCCTACATTTTTAGAAGCCACGTTTCTTAATTCATCACTATCTCCTGCTACCTCAACCGGTGAAAAATTAATAGATAAAATCCGCGTAAAATTCTGGTTTAATCTTATTCGCGTAAAACTCTGGTTTAATCTTATTCTTATCTGAATAAAAAAACGAAAAAGATTAATTCTTTGCAACTGTGCCATATGGATTGGACCCATACGCCACGCGTGGATCTTGGAAGTATTATGCCCAATGATGATGATTAAATAGTGTTCTTTTGGTGCCTGTTCTTTTCACAACAACTTCTTAAAAGCTCTGTTAGTTTCTTCAGTCCACTTCGATCTCATGGTAAAAATAAAATTAGAAACCAGATATATCTATTCTTGTTAATGAACTAACTAACTACCAACCTCAGAAGATAAAGCCAACAACAGCAGAAAACAAAAAGAGAGATCCTTTTTCAGTTAAAACTTTCACAGCGGTGGCACGAACGTCAAAGCAACCTGAGAAGAGTAGGGAACTCACGGATGCCTGGATGGCGGTGAAGATGGCGATGGTGAGGTAGCGGCCGAGGAAGGAGTCGGCGACGAAGCCGCCGAGGAGGCAGAGCATGAAGGAGGTGCCCATGAAGTTGGTGACGACGTTGGCCGCCTCCGCGTTGCCGACGTGCATCGTCGCCGTCAGGTACGTGACCAGGTTCACCGCAATCCCCAGCGTCGTCAGCCGCTCGTTCAGCTCCGCCACTGCACATTATTCCCGTTTTAATTTCTTTCACAAGCTCGTCCAACGAAAGGAAAAATTTCCCCCCCTAACATGGATCTACCATTAACTGGATCAGTCCTATCCGCCTGTTGCGGTAGCAAGTACGACACGAGAGACAGATAGGCCTGAACAGATACAATCACAGGAACACAAAAGGCAACAACATAAATTTGAAGAAGATGCATGGAAGCGAGGAGGGACCTAGGATCATAGCGGCGGCGCCCCAGCGCCCGGTGGTGGACCGGGCGGCGGGGCGGCCCCTGAAGTCCCACGCGTCGGCGAGGACGTCGGTCTCCGCCGGCGCATTGGTCTGGGGGAGAAGGCCCACCATCTTCTTCCTCCCTTGCCGGCAGGGTGGCTTGGTGAGGATCTGTGTGAGCTACCGTTGGCTGCAATGGTGTATGTGTGGCGGGTTGGGGGTGGCTGGTGCAGATATATATAGCCGCAGCCGCAGCAGGAGCAATTTGAGGAGAATCTCGTGGGTGGCAGGGTTCGCTTTTTGTGGGGAGAACAAAATTAGTGAGGAGATTACACGCTTAATTATCTACACGGCTAATTAATGGTGATCATCAGAAAGAAAACACGGATGATTTTGATGTGTTTATCGCTCTACTTTATCCACGGTGAGATAGACAGATAAGTGCAGTTTCGCAGACCTGAGATGGGAACAGGATAAGGGCAATTGGTTACTTCGGGGGTACGTGGACGGCTGATATCATTGGGGCCGCAATACGTAGCGCTAGATTTACGGCAGAAGATTAATTGTCGGCTTTGTTTTTTCTAAGTATATTGAACGCATGCCTCTGTCCTACACCCGTGACACGTGACGAGATCCGTACATGCAGATGTTTCTATACTCTGTTAAAGATGGCACAATGTGTATAAAAATTGGCACCTAGCGAGTGGAACTGAAGACCATTCGTTATATGGTTTTGATCGGTATTGCGGTTGCTTTTAGAATAAACTTATGTGTTTTTACTTTGGATATAGAATTTAGTTGGGAAATATTTTCCTGTTTGAAGTGAATCTTATTAGGACTGGTAGAGATAACATATGATTTTTGCTGAGCTGGAGGGGAGAGAAAGAAGAGATGTTGTCTTCTTTTAATGAAAAGATTACCCCTTCATGCGAAATACATCGATGTTTTCTTTACTGTACTAGATGTCTTCCTTTATCATGTATTTTCTTATTTTTTTAATTACCACATAATTTTGTATGAATGTATGCATCAATTGGTAGAGAGCTCATTGTATAATACATTTTTATTGTCAGCTCTAAAAGATATGGAAGACGCAAGAGAAGAATCCTCCTCTTGTATTGCAGATTCTCTTAGGCTTTCTCGAAGTAACTATTTTGCGACCACTTGTTAGGTGGGAACCTGGTGTGTGCAGTCATGTAACTCAAGTTCGATCCCTCGACATGTCATCAGGTCTTGCTTTGTAGTCCCTCCATTCGTAATTATCTGTCATTTTAGATATGGACACAGTATCCAATATATAACTTTGACTATTATTTTACACACAAATATGTTAGTAAAATACTATAAAATTATTATATCATAAAAATATTTTTCATGACAAATCTAATGGTGCTATCTTAACCTAATCAATCCAAATAAATTTTTATATATTACTAGTCAAGGTTAATAAAATTTGATGCAAGTTTTCTAAAACATCACATATTTCCGAATGACGATAGCAGTGCCGTTTCTAACAGATAAAATGAAAACTAATTAGGTGACCATTAGTTTTTTATGACGCTCTTTGAACACAAGATTGTCTCACACCTAGCTGATGGTATGTTCAAATGATCTTTGTATTTGCAATAGTGGAGGTTTCTGGTGAAGGGGAAAGGCCCGGAAGGATCGAGAATTATGACTAAGAGCATTCGTGTCTCTAGATACTACGGGCCTGTTTGGTTGGACTGTGACTGTTGACAAAACTGTTGTTGGCTAGCTGTTTGGAAAAGCTGTTGTAGCTGTGGGAAAGTGAACATATGGCTTTGGGTTGATCCAAACTGTCTACAACATTTTGAGAAATGAGGACAGAAGTTTTAGCACATTGCAAAAAGTTAGGGGAAGACAGTTTTTTCAAACAGCTAAATTTACATTGAAAGTGCTACAGTTACCATTGGCAAAAACTGCTAAAAAGCTAGCTATTTAGTTGCTACAGCTTTTTTCTAATAAAAACGGTTAAAAAGCCTAACCAAATAGGACCTAAGCAGAGGATAAAAATGAGATAAATTATTTAGCACCAATATTAAAGGACACGAGGATAGGTGCCAAAGTAAAAGAAGCTTATCACCATCGCTAAGCTTAGCAGCTAATATTAAAAATTTCTCTCTCATAGTTTATATGATTTTTATTTTAAATATATCAACACGTTATCTTCACAAAAGACAGAGGGAGAAAACTAATATATCTACCTTAACTCTACTATAAAAATGTTTAAGACATATGTAGCACGGGAAGCATGTCATTTGGCTCATTTGGCTGACTTATTATAACGGCTTAACGGTTAAAAGTTAAAACCGTGATTGTGTTGTTATGTGAGATTTGATACGCATTGCTTTTGAAAACTTCTAGAAGAACAAGCCCTACTATCAAGGGCAACAGGCTGGGGCCTAGCCGCCTAGGTGGTTCGTTTTCGTGTGTTTGTGGCCCGTGCGACAGTTTGGAAAAAAGGAGCGATCTCAGGGCTCACGTGTGAGAGCGAATTATTTTGCTTTTTTCCTCAAAAGAAAAAGAAAAGGATGCGAGAGCGAATGCTTGATCAAGTCACGGATTCTGGATCGTACGGTCGAGAAGCTACTGGCGATTCCGTCGTCTGTTCTTCCTCATTTTGGATTAATGCGTTAATTCTGGTGTTCTGCACGTCAGGAGCCCAAAAATAAATAAAAAGAAGACAATCCTGGAAATCAATTTGCTAGATCCATGGTGCCGGATTTTCAAATTTTGATCTTCTTTGTGATGCCAACGATTTTTGTTTTAAAAAAGGCAATGTAATCGAATAGTAAATATGGTTTATCGGATTGGATCGAATAATAGTAGTCCAAGGATTTCAGTACGTGTAATTATGAAATAATGACAGGAAATTCCTCTGTCCCCTCAAAAAATGGCATAAGTGAATCCGCTTTTATTGACAAAGAAATGAACAAATGCATGCATATAATTTTTTTAACTGGTATACTTGTCACTAATGAGAAAAACCATAAATTTCAAATTATTTTCTAAAAAATAATCTTGAGACACATGTATTCCTCTGCCATTCTATCCTATATGCGATATTTAGTGGCTCCTGAAATTGATAAGAGCATCTCTATTAAATTCTCGCATCCCAAACGAGACCTAACCTTTTATGTATATCTTACTCCGAAACTCTATCAAAAGCAATATAAATAGGGTAATCTAATGCACAACCAATGACGTCTTAGTCTTAACACATCTTGCTGTACTTCTTCCTTGTCCCCATCGCTACTCTGCTTCTCTCCAATCTCCGATGTTGTTCTTCTCTTCTCCTTCTTCTAAACCCTAGTGATGCCTACAGTGACAACAATGATAAGCGAGGGGTTACGAGTCACAAGGTTTAGGGATGGTTCACCACATCCCTAGCAGCCCGTGTGGGAGGTGGTGATGGTGGTCAGCAGGTCCAACGAAGGGAAACAACAATGCGTTCTAAATGTTGGGATGAGCTGGACGTCAGTGATGCTGAGAAGAGTGTGAGTGTGGCTTGCGGCGGCTACAGATGGTGGAGGAGCGAGTGAGGGTGGTGGGGAAGACACAGAGCTGTGGAAGAGGAGATGGGGGCAACAAGAGAGAGGGAGAGGTGGCCAGCAAGAAGTGAATATAATAAATATATGTGGGACTAGTGAGCTGGAGATTTAAGACGACCAAGTCCCATATGGCTAATCCCCCATTTCCAATTCATCGTGTAGGTGTAGGAGAAATTAAATATCTCTTCGACATACAAGATGAAATGTAACAACATTGGAATTGAAGAGGACACCAACTTAGCCTTAGGTGACGACTGTGTAACCCATGTCTTCCACTAACTGCATTAGGTTATCTTTCTGCAAGACAACGAGCATAGACTACTTTAATGAGCATAGACTACTTTAGATGAGCATAGACTCTTTGAATGGTATAGTAGTACTATTTATCAATGTCAGATCCTGACTAAAGTCGAGAAAAAAAAGGAATCTACCGTATTAGTAGATAATCTCAATCTGTTGTCTCTATACACACCTTAACTTTAAGCTGATCATGCAAAGCAATGTCAGGTGTGATATACCCATGAGTTGTGGAAGTCTATTGCAAAATAATTTAGCTTTCGTGAAACATTAATTTTGATTCACTACTACAAAAACGATTTAACGGGACGTCCCTGTACAGACGGATTTTTGAAACCGTCTGTACAAATAGTATTACAGACGGTTCCAAAAGAAAAATGTCTGAGAAAATGAGTACAAGCGGTTCCCAACAAGCGGGACGCTACAGTACAGACGGTTCCAGTTTGGACCCGTCTGCGCAAATAGTGTTGGGGAACGTGCTACGCAAAACAAAAATTTACCGCGCACAATCCACCCCAAGATCACTATCGAGGTGCAGGCAACGAGATCATACCTTCGACGATCACGTCAATGCAGCGGAGAAGTTGACCGATGTCGATGAAGTCCGCAGACTCCCGCAGCTAGGTTATACCTCCCAGCCGCGAGAGCGATCTCCTCGCGAATAGTTCGCCCGATCGAACGCCGAAGTATACGACGTCTCCGAGGTATCCACGCGTACCGGATCAGCGACACCGCGGTAATGTGTGGACCAGCACACAAGAACAGCGGGGATCTATGAGAAGGAGAAGCAGCAGCGCGCTGGTAGCTGTACTAGATCCAATCTAGAAGAGAGAGAAAAAGAAGGCTGTGGCCAATCTAGAGATGGCCGGCCTAGGGTTTAGGGCTGCCTCTGGGGCTGTCTCTGGGGCTGCTCGGGATACCCTTTGAGGTGCCCTGCCCCTCTATTTATAGGGGTTGGGGCAGCTCTCCCTAGGCAGGTGGAGTCCTACTCCAGTAGGGACACCCTGTTGGAGTTGGAGTCCAACTCCACCAGAACCTTCTAGAACCTTCTAGAACTTCTGGAACCTTCTAGAATTTCTAGAACCTTCTAGAACTTTCCGGAACACTTCTGGACATCACCGGAACCATCCGAGACCTCCCGGAAACACTTTCGAGATCATCTGAAACACTTTCGAAACCCTTCTCTCTCGTTCTCCATAAATCGTAGCATTCCTAAATGTCGCTAAAACGTTAAGCGTGTGACCCTATAGGTTCGAGTATATGTGGACATGTCCGGAACACCTTCCGGTCAATAATCGTCAGCGGGATCTGGACATCCATAACGATTCCCACATATCATCGAAGATCTTTATCGAGCGAACCTCGTATTACCGCATATCATCCTTTTGCCTCACGATACGTTACACAACCCGAGGCGAGACTTTGACGGTATCCCTGTGATCAACTCCTTGATCACCATACCTACTTATCCTCATTACCGGTTTGTACTCTTTTCTCGTTTCCGTATTCCGGTATCCCCGTGACTAACCTTTTAGTCACAATACCTGGCCAGGCGATGCTGGACACCGTAATACCGAGTGGGCCCAGAGTGTATCTCTCCATCGCCGGATGGGCAAATCCCAGTTTTGAGATATCTAGAACCACAATATACTTTCTGGTGTACCTGAAAGTCACCTTTATAATTACCCAGTTACGGAGTAATGTTTGATGACCCCAAAGCAACCATCCGGTATCCGGGTCTACAATATTCTCATGGTCTAAGGACGCAAGTAAACGTTAACACATAATGATAAGATACTGACAACATATTGACGAAGTGATCTCGCATTATCTCATAAGGGGGTCTATCCAACACCATTGTTACCCTAACAATGTGTTCCCATTATTGCCGGCATCCTTGTTACATTAACAATGCCCATGATCAGGAAAACAAGACCATCAACAATACATGAGCTAGTCTAGAGGCCTGACTAGGGATCTGAATGGTGTTTATTATTCCATACATGCAATTAGGTTTTCCTCTGAATCTCATATTCAAGAACCAATGCAATTCTAGCATAGAACATAAACTTAATCATGAACATGAAAATAGAATAATAACAACTTTATTATTGCCTCTAGGGCATATTTCCAACACGTTCCGAGTAGGTAATATCTCTACCGGGTAGTCGTGATATCCTTGGTCGGGATAAACCTCCGAGTAGTCAAAGGGCATTTTTCTGGGCTGGCTTGCCCGTGAAGCACCTTTGGTTTAATCTGATCCGTCAACCACAGACACGCGTTCGCTTGGTAGATTTTGGGGAAACCGAATCGTCATGGCGGAATTTTCGCGTGGTGATGAATAATCTTTCCTTTTCCTACGCTACTGTCCAGCAGAGTTTTAGCGAAACCGCAGCGCGCTTGTCAATTGAGACGAACAGGAACTTATAGCCCTTGGGAGAGACTGGGAAGGGCCCCAAGATATCCAGGCCCCATGTGGTGAAGGGCCACGACAAGGAATCATCTGCAATGCTTGGGCGGGCTGGTGAATGTGTCTACCGTGAAATGGGTACTGACGGCATTGCTTCACCAAGTCGCTCGCGTCACGGAGAGCTGTCAGCCAATAGAATCCTTGTCTAAAGTGCGAATTAAAAGCATGGTCCTAGGTTGATGTGGCTTCGTCAGTTGAGGTACGTAGTTTCAGTTCATGCATTCATGTATGCTTTATTTTTGAAAACTAACTTATTGTTCCATCACACCCAATTATCGTTCAGCTTGGCAGCCTCGAGCAGACATTTGACAGAGATCTAGATGGGTACCAGCTCAACCGCGGACTTGAGGCGTATGTGCTTCGACTTTTGGGGTACATGATGTTCACCAGTGCCCACGGAGACAACATGGACGCTCGCTACATTGACATTGCATAGCAGATCGCAAAAGCTGAATCAGAGGATCAACTTCCATCGACGAGCTAGGGTCCACAGTACTTGCATACACATATCGAGCACTCTGCTATGTGTGCAAGAGGAAGGTCCCCAATGCCAAGCTACTTGGACGTCCGCTTCTTCTTCAGTTGTGGTAGTTTAAGAGCTTCCTGATCGGGCGACCATGGGTGGACCCTCGCCTTACGGCCCCCACTTCTACCGTCTAGGTGGACCCTAACTGCCGCATGATGGACCTACTTTTGGGTCCATATGGATTCGGAGAAAAGTAAGCTACATGTTTTGTACTTCAACTGCTTATTGCTTTGTTACTAATATGTTTCTAACTGTACATATGTGTTATAGCCTCAGTGGGCACTTGTGCAAGTTCAAGGCTGTTACTTTTCTTTCGTCGAGCAGTTCCAGCACCTCCCTCCACAGAGTATCATATGGGAGCCTTACTTGGACGAAGCATTGACGAGGTGTGCTCCGCACATAGGATGTCTTCATTGTGCCGCTGGGACGAGAGCTACTGGAGGACCACGTCGAAGCTTGTATTCGATATCTTTGTGGAGGACCACTCACCTCACTGTGTGATGAGGCAGTTTGGCTTGCACCAAATGTACCCGCCTTCGCAAGTACAGCCAGTCGACACAAATACATATAACAAATATATTAGTTTGACATTGAAGAAATATAATACACATACAGGTGGACTCGCAAGGGAGGAGTACTAGAGAGGGACAGTGGACAACACGTGTTACCCTTTTTGTTGCTCAGTGGGCCAATGCTCTGACCACCACCAAGGCTGAGCAGCGACCCTTCAGCTCTGCCGAGTTCGAGCCTTACCTGTAGTGGTACATGCCACGCATGCACATCCACTTTATTCGTGGAAGCGAGCCTCCAGACAATGCGAGTGGACAAACAACAGACATGTATTCAATCCACACAATAGAGATGTTGGACTTGGTTGGTAGTGAAATTCATACTTTACTTCCTCATCTTCACTAGCCTTTAGCTTATTACATGCGCTTCTTAATTTGCAGGGACAGTGGCGACGATAGCGAACATGGAGACCACCGCTGTGCTTCTACGTCACTCGGCTGGCACCGACGACCACTCCGGCTTGTCCAAAATCGTAGAGCTCACCAAAAATATCATGGACGATGCACATGGATGACATCTTGCCAGTATTGGGGTAGGCCCGGCAACACACTGACCACCACGTCTTACATAGCCAAGGCACCATCGGCCTCTCGCCTCATAGCCGCCGGCGCCCATGGAGGTGGGTGGTTCTACGTGGTAGCAGAGTGCGTTCCCACTCAAAATGCGTCAGCAAGGTAAAACCGTTCTCGTTTTGTACACTCAAAGCTTCGTTGATAATGAAGTGCTAATTAGTTCCACTATTATACTGATCTTGTCCCGCCTCAAGTACCTACTAGGCCAAGTAATTACCTCCTCGATGGTCCAAACACTCACCAATTTACCTTTCACGACGAGGTGGACGAGCTAGCGCCACCTAGCCAGTCCCGCACGACATAGCAGACTCCGCCACTGTTGCCCACACAGTATACACAGGAGATTCCAGCACTGGACGACGAGGACCCAATACTAGGGGTAGACAGGGCTCCTAGAGCGGGAGCGGGACACGTAGGGAGAGGTACTCACCATCACTGATCAGGAATAGATCACGACGATGCTAGACACGTCGGCGACTATTGTGTTATCCTTTGTTTTACTTCATGCTATCGAACATACATTACCTATTGCAAGAAATATTTGACTTTGATTTCTTTTGTTAACTGCTACATCACACTAACTTACATACAAATGGCCAAATGACTTACATAGATATTACTACATAGTCATCAACAATCCAAACTACACTAACATATGCATCCTGTTAAACAAACATATGATACAAATCCATATTACATAGTAACGTTCATAATTCTGATAACCAACACAACTTCGATAGAAATAACATGGGTATATTCAGCAGCGTCTTCATTTCAAATAAGAGTACATGAACTCATCTTCGCTCTCACTTGCGAAGAGCCCTGGATTGGGGACCTTGAAGCAAAGAGTTCTGAAAGTCCTTGCCACTATACTCGTTTGGCCCTTTTGTCGATAAACTAGTCGCACATTTATCCTTCGATGATCTAACCTGTGGCGATTACACCTACTCGCCGTCCCTCGTGGCGATTCCATGTTGAATCGATGCTATTGCTGACGATATTAAACTAATCGCCATACCAGATGGCTAATTTTGCAAAAAAAAAGTTATTAAGGTATTACTTTTGCAATGTAAGAATAAAATAATAATATATTTTTTAAAAGAACTCGTCAAATATACTAAAAAAGATCCACAGATAGAGTTGATCTGAACATAAGTCTGTATATATAAACCCCGTCATGCATAGTTTTCAACTCTGCAGCACCCAACCGCAACAACGCCCTACCATGGCCACCACCACCAACGGGCGCGAACCACATGAACATTAAGTCTGTATATATAAACCCCGTCATGCATAGTTTTCAACTCTGCAGCACCCAACCGCAACAACGCCCTACCATGGCCCACCACCACCAACGGCGCCGCTGCAGCCAACCCATGCCACGAACGGCGCCCGCAACGACACCGGCCGCGACCACATCGTCGTGTTCCCGTTCATGGCGAAGGGCCACACCTCCCTCTGCTTCACTTCGCCACGGCGGTCTCGGTGCACCACAAGAGCCTGCGCGTCACCATGGTCACCACGCCGGCCAGCACTCGCCTTCGCCCGCAGCCGCCTCCCCGCGTCGGTGCGCCTCGCCGTGCTCCCGTTCCCCTCGCTGCCGCCGCTGCCGTCCGGCGTCGAATCCACCGACGCCCTGCCCGGCCCGTCCCTCTACCCGACGTTCCTGCGCGCCACGGCGCTCCTGCGGGAGCCCTTCGCAGAGTTCTTGGCGTCGCTCCGTCCCCACCGCTGGCGCTCGTCTCCGACTTCTTCCTCGGGTTCACGCACCGCGTCGCGGCCGATGCCGGCGTCCGCCGCGTCGTGTTCACCACGGCATGTCATGCTTCTCCATGGCCATCTGCAAGTCTCTCTTAGTGAGCCCACTGCCCGGCGGCGAGCATGGCGCCAGTTTCCACGTTTCTGGTATGCCGGAACACGTAAAGATCAGGTCGGAGGAGATCCCGGATGCGATAGGAAAGATCGCCGACCCCGACGACCCAGTGACCCGGTTCTTCATCGATGACGTCGGCGAGTCGGACGTGCGCAGCTGGGGCGTCCTGGTCAACAGCTATGCCGCGGTGGACGAGGACCACGTGGCACCCTTGGAGTCGTTCTACCGGCCGGATGCCCGCGCCTGGCTGGTCGGCCCGCTGTTTCTCGCCGCGGGCGACATGCCGGAGCGCGAGAAGGAGCAGGACCCCGAGGGCTGCCTCCCCTGGCTCGACGAGAGGGCGGAGCGGTCGGAGGTCGGTGGTCTACGTGTCGTTCGGCACGCAGACCACGTCGCCGGCGAGCAGCTCGACGAGCTGGCGCGCGGGCTGGCGCAGTCCGGCCACCCCTTCCTCTGGGCCGTCCGGTCCGACACACGTGGTCACCGCCAGTGGACGTGGGGCCCCTCGGGCGCATCGCTCCGGAGTTGGATCCCCCCAGAAAAGCGTGCTAGTCACTGTGCGGTGGGAGGAGTTCGTGAGCCACTGCGGATGGAACTCGGTAATGGAGAGCCTCGCGGCGGGGAAGCCCGTGATGGCATGGCCAATGATCGCCGAGCAGCAGCGCTGAACGCGAAAGCACGTCGCGGAACTCATTGGCGCCGGCATCAGGATGGACAGTCAAGGTCGTCGGCGGGGCGGTGGCCGTCGTCGGCAGAATGGAGGTGGAGGAGAAGGTAAGGAGCTGATGGACGCCGGCGGCGAGGAAGGGCGGGGAAATGCGGGGCGAGGGCCGCCTTGTGTCAGCAGGCGGCACAAGTCAGCGGTGAGCGACGGTGGCACGTCACGTTGGCGTTGCTGAAATTAGTGGGAGTGCTGCAAGCAAGCTACAGTGACATCATCAAAGGAAATAGAGGCACTTAAAAAGCGTCATTTCAGCTCCTATCTATCTGAGTATGTTCATTGAATTCAACCTTGTTAAGTGGGAAATCATAGTATTCGTGCTCTGCTATTCTAGTGTGTGAAAAGGAAGGCATGCGTGTGTGCGACTGTGTGACGCTGTGTCGGAATGATGTGTGTGAGTGCATCACATATACTCTCTAATTAAACTCAGTCTATTCTTCAAAGAGAAAACTTATGTTTTGATTTTGAGATAGCTAGCCACAATATATATGACGGTACAATGTTTTAAACAATGTTTTCATGTGATCCTGACATGTGGAGGCTCGGCGTCTAGAACATGCTGTGTGTGTTTGACAAAGCTAGACGGACACCAGGAAGCGACGAGGAGAACTCACGCCAAATCGAGATGGTCACTCGAACAGACGTACAGTACATGCAGCGCAGTCGCGCCCAAAATTGGTCTTACATGGGGACTAGGAAGGTTAGTTGATATTCCTTGCATTAGCTGATCATCAACTAGCCATTCCGCTAGAACACACCTCCATCGTGATAGGAGTAGGCAATCAGTGACACTTACGTCCGGTTGTGAGGAGAAAGGCGAAGGCCGTAGTACGTGGCGCGTGATAGAGACGAGGGGGAATGTAGTCGTAGCAAGCGCGGGAAGCGGTGGACCCTCGAGCAGTCGCCACCGGCAACTGGCCGCATGGCGCGTCGTCGTCTTGAGCGCGTGGCCGTTCCCGGTCACTCCAGCGCTCTCACCCGAATCGGACTCGGGCATTAGGGTGTGTAGGGGTTCGGGTATTTTAGCTCAGGTGCTCATAGTGATTCTAAAGCCCCGAAGAAAAAACCCTCTTTAGTATTGCTGCTGTGTGACGACCAAAACGCATCAGTGGGTTGGAGCGCGATCAGGGCGCGTTTCAATGGGCATGCACGTAGGCGCATGGCATTATCTTTATCTCTCGTTTGACTGAGATGATCAATTTCACATTCTCCCCCTTGATCGTAAGAGCCAATACCTCATAAGCTCAGTCATCAATAGAAAAAAGTACACACAATAGCAAAGTGTCGCGGGATTTC
>JAGXJF010000006.1:0-25004 GCA_019208055.1 Stipa capillata | reverse complement strand
ATAGAGAAAGTTTTGATTGAATGGATATTGCTCAGACTTGTCAGACTATGTATCGGAGATTGCATAGCATATACTTTGAATTAGGAAAGAGCAGAAAATACTATTTTTGGTGGCAAGAAGGAAAATTTGGTGCTGCAAATACTGCAATGGAAGGACAAAACAAATAAACGTAAGTGGTAGGGAGAAGAATTGGAGGCAACGTGCTATAGTGTTAAAAGGAGTCTTATACATTATTAAGTTTGTAACTTAAGATAGACTGCATTATGCTCTGGGCATTCATTAACTGCAAGGGCTACTGAGTCCAAGAGAAAGCTGTGTGGAACGTTGCCAGTATTTAATAGGCAGAATAGGGTGGCAAGGCAATTGACACAAGGTAATCTTGAAGCTGTTGATTACTGTTGATCGGGTAGAGCACACTGAATTGCGTTGGACAAAGCGTTTCAAAATGTACCTGTGAAGGAAAGGTTGTTCTTAAATGAAAGCGTATTTGGGACAGTGTGGCAATCAACAAGCAGAAACAATATCGAACATATATGTTGAAAGCAATCATGATTGTCATTGCTACAAGACAAATGTATAGATTGAGTAATATGCTATCTGCTCCATGTTAGGTGTGCATTTAGCGAGGAAATCTAAGAAAATGTTTAGCACAGGCAGAGCTGGAGCAAAAAAATGATGATGTATATATCACATGGAACATATATGTGCACAACAATCATGACTGCTATTGTTGCGAGAGAAAAGCATAGATTGAGATATATGTTTTGTATTGCATGTTAGGTCTGGGTTTAGGAATATGTTATATATCATTTGCACTATAGGCAGCAATTGCACAAAAACAAATACTTATTATTTTGGCACTAATCTTGTAAGTGCTGTGGCATGGAAACATGCATATTGAATTGAATAGCCAATTGCACTTTTCAGTTTTTCTTAATGGGATTACTATTTAAGATTTAGTACAACATGGGAGCAATATGATAGCACATAACAATGATTATCGATTGTGGATCTGGACAATGCAGTGTCAAAGGAATTGTAGAACAAATAGCAATGGAAAGACTGAACATATCAGAGAACAGCAAAATGGCTGCATTTAAAGCGTATTGAATGCCTTATTTTTACAAGTAATATGCAATTTAACAACTGTAGAAGAGGAAAAACCTAACCTTGTGAAAGAACATGCAAAGTTAGCACCAGACAGTTGTTTTTATTGCTATATGTGAAGACACATATATCGCCTTTCTTGAGATTGGTAGCTTGCACAAATCAAGCCCAATTGGTTGTTATCATTGCGCACTTATCATTCCGATCACGAGCCGAACTTGGTGCTTAATGTTCTTGTGCGTATTTATGATGTCGAGGCAGTCAATCGGCTCATGGAGGAACTTCTCGAGGTACGTAACTGTGAAAGGCACCGAAAGTACTGTAAATACAAAAGGAGAAGTGTTGCAACATGCTATATATATATATATATATATATATATATATACTCATAGAATGCGACAAGGAAGGCATAGATTTACCATCTTTTTGTTCGAGCTAGTGAAAGTTCTATTCATCGTGCAGACATAGTGTGGTATGGGTAGTTTTCTAGCACCAACTATCTGTTTTAGATGTTTCACATCTTTCTTTGTCATTTCGATGTCATTGCCAAATACACAGAGACTATTGTATCCTCCAAAATATTGGGCACCATAGGGACCTATACAGAACAAGACAAATCTGTTATACTATAGTAATGGTGGATCAATAGAATAATATCACCATAGTACCTCGTTTAATAGTCTCTCTGATAGTCTTGGTTTTTTATCTGCAGGAGGAGGGACTAAATTGCAGGTATCGTTGCAGAGATCAGTGGCTACATAAGAGACAATTAAATGACAAATTAAGGACTAATGTGGCATCTAAATAAATAACACTAGAAGGTACAGGCGGGATGTAGCAAATACCATCATCATCGCTAATATCAATGATATTGTGTGAGGCAATGATTTTTCCATTGTGATTGCCATGATGAAAGGCATGCAGGTACATCGTGACCTTATCAGAAGAGGAACCGCTTCTGAGGAATTGCATGCTGCCATTTTTAGATCATATATAAACATTAGAGAGCATGAAGAACATTGCATATAATCTATCGTATCCGTTAAAGTTAGCATGCTTCCTGTGTTGCTCATTTAACTGATATTCGGTGAAATAAGTTCACTATGATAGGTTGGCAAGATAAGAGAAAATTATTGCTATAGGTGCATTGCAATGTAAATGCTGTCGTATCATGCTGCAGAAATATGGAATAACTACTGTTTAACTGATATCACAAGAGATTGGTCCTACTCTGTCTCTAACATGACATACTTTTGGCGATTGACTGGCTATTTCTAAAAGTACAATAGTTATGTAAGCTTCCATTAATAAAAAAAGAGCATAGCTAATACAAGAGTTAGCATATTACTGGTCCTTGGAAGATGTAGGTATATGATTCTTATTGCCTGAGTTGTTCAATCTACAGCATTCTACCTGCAATCTATACATGGCAATATAGGTTAATCGCCAACTGAACTTTCAAATTCAGCTCAGCCATAGCTTGACTATCATGGTGTCATAGATGCATAGAAAATGAGCAAAATATATGTACTAAATGTGATGGCTGCAGTATAGTTTTCCACCTAAAGTAAGCAGGCAAACGTCATTTGTATCATGTGGCCGTGTCTGAGTACATTATATGCAGATGCTTGCTATGCGTCTAGAAACCGGGGATCTAGGTCAACTTTATTTATTAAACTCACAGATATATCAAGAAATGAAGTTCAATAGGGAGTATTATATACCAATACCTGCGCACTCCATAGACTGGATCGAGGAGGGCATAGTGCTTTGGTGGTCGCAGCGGTGGCCAAGTCGCCGAATCTGCACAGCACGTCGAAAGGGAGAGGAAACGACACAGATGAAGCGGCTACTGGAAGAGGCAGGAAGCATCGATGTTTTGCAGTGTTAAGGGAGCAGTAGGAAGACTCTTTGGCACGACGTGGGTAGATATACCTTGGTGGGCCTATGTTTTATTGCTTCAATGGCTGTAACAGGCCCAGGGTCTGGTTACTGTGGTCGATCCTCTTCTACCTCATTCTTGCAGGCGAGAGCTTGACCAAGGGAAGCTCCTTTTTCTTCTCTCCACTTGCTCCATAGAAAGGTTGTGGGTTTGGTGCTCTGGCCATTTAGAAAAGGAGTTGTTGCTGGATCTTGCTTCCTTGCTTTTCTGATCTGCCTAGGTAAAGCGTCGGCTGCTCGCTTTTCTGCCTGGCTCTATTTCTCTTCTAGGTCAGAACGTCCTTTTGTTATGGTCGAGGGAAGCTGCTTGCTTGCATCTTAAAGAGCTCAGTATTATGCTTTCTATAGTGAGCTAATTAGGTTACGTTTTTCGATTGCATATAGTATTTATGCATAGGCTGTGGATTGTATTGATTTTTATCTGATTTCTCTATGCATATACTGAATGAGTTGTCTTTCTGCAATTAAGTGGGAAGTATTTTGTGCTGTAGATATAAACACTCGAGCTTCAACGCCAAAATATCGACTGACCCGATCGATTATACATCTATATTCTGAGCTGCAGGAGGTTGATAGTATCGCTATTCATCAAGAAAGACTGTGACTGTCTGTAATAGAAGGGGAAAAAGAATCAGATTAATGGCCGCTGTGGCAAGAGGTAATGCTCTTTAGAGTAGCACAACCTAATAAGAGATGGTGTTCCATTGATTGGCATTTTGCATTTGACCATAAACTGCAACGAGTACCTAGATGCTACAGTTTGATGAACCAATTTAGGAAACGAGAAAAAGGGCAGCACAGTTTCTATAGCAGGCATGAAGCAGAAGCTGTACATGTGGCAAGGGAAAAAAGGGCATGCAATTGGAGAGAGCTGAGTGTGTAGGCATGTTGGGTATAGCAAATCAACTGGACAAATTGCTCTATTGATTGTATGATCCTATTAACATGACAAGTGAACAGAGTGAGGCAAAAATAGAAGCAAGATCTGATTTGCATTGATATAAGAACAAATTTAGCTATAGATAATGTTATTGCATGCAGGCATGTTTAGATAGGATTTCCGGTGTTCATACAGTTCTGTAAGGTGTTTTCTTCACTGTTTAAATAACTTAGATAAATAGGATAGCTACCTAGATTAACATTGATTGTATGTTAATTGTTCACATGGTAGATGAAATTGTAAGGCAGATGAAAAACAGAACATAGTAGGTTTGAATTAACAATTGAAAGAAAGCGGATGGCATTGCATGGTATGATCTTTACCTGCAGAAACAAGCATCAGCTTTAGATAGTACATAGCAGTCTATTATGTTTGATTATGATTAGCATGAAGCATCAAGGCGAAATTGCCTGCCTGTGTTTTCCTTTCGTTAAATCGTACATGAATGTATGTTTTTTTAATTGTCTAATGAATCTCTTCTATGTACAGATAACCCGTATATTATTCGAATTCCTCGCAAAGCAATTCTTGCAGAAGTAGTTAAGAACCTTGGCGGTACTGACCGTACTACGAATGTTGGTTTCAACATGATAAGTACCATTTTGTTGTCAGCACCATTATTAGCACTGCAGAGGTGAATACATCTGGGAAGCTGGAGCAAGCAATGGGGTGTTTAGCCAACACAGTAGGAGCTGCTGAAGAAGCTGCTGCTACCGCTCTTTTAGGACTGCTGAAGAAGACGTACATATTTGAGATTGATGATGTGAATTTCATGGGATGTGCGAGAGCTGAGCAACAGAAAGAAGAGCTTGAAGAACATATCCACGCTGCTATCTCTGTGCAGAAAAAATAGGCCCAACAATCTGTCAACTTGACAAGGGGTGGGATCAGTTATTAGGTGTCATGGAAACTGTGCAAGAAGTATGTGAGGATGTCTGTGGCACTGCCTTGGCCGTTCTTCCCACGGATGTCTGTGGCACTGCCTTGGCCGTTCTTCCCACATCTGATGTAGGTGGGCCTCAAATAGAAATTACGACGGCATTGTGGCACATCACCGAGTGGTCAGAAGAGAAAATCTACGAGAGCGCTGGAAATCTGAAGGAGGTGATGAAGCGGGAAAAGTGAAAGATGCAACAAGCAATCGTAGTATATTTCTGCTATGTCTCTAGATGTAGCATCTTTTGAAATGTATTATATGCATGCCTAGTTTAGTGATATATGTTAGTTGTTTACTGTTAAGTGTTTAATGTCTATATATAAATGATTACTTAATATGTATATCTCAGTACTTTGCTGGAAAGCATAGCTATTACGTATGTAATGGAGTAGGTCAACCTATCAGTTTAACAGTCACTTTGGTCTATGCTGCATTTTAGGAACTGTATCAATGTGCCGAAATAGGCTCTGTATGTAAGCAATGGAACTAAACCAACATTTTTTATTGCCAATCTATAATTGGTTTAGCTGGATCCATCTTACATCCAAAGTCCAGTAAGACACGTGCGCTATCCAGAGGAAACCAAAGCGTTGCGGGCTTGATGAAATGTTCTGTAGTAATGTAACAAGACATGGCTTAGGCAAAGAAATAATACATTGCATGGTGAATAGTGTGCTCGTATCCTTCATAACAGGGGGCATAGACAGGTGGTAAACCAAAGCTATATAAGTTTCATGTAGCTCGGCCTTGTTTGGGCTAGTAATAGTGTCCATTATCAATCTCTTTTTCAAACGTCTGAAAATACAAATAATGTGACAGTGCATTAACATGAGCTTTCATTAAAAAGATCAGACAGCAGCACGTGCCTAACAATTGAATTGTGCATTGAAGCTCTGCGGTCTGCTGCAGGACACGTAGTTACCCAAGTTGTACCTAAAGCACTCACCATCTCGTTTGCCACCACACCAACATTATTGTTGTATCTTTACCTTGCATATTTGGGTCTATAGAGAAAAGGCATTCAATATAAGACACACAATACACAGTCTTGCAATATACCGGGAACAAGGAAAGAAATAGAGTAGAAGGATGAGTATCATTTTTAGTATGTAGCGGAGGGACTCAAACGATCTTGACCGGAGCATAATATGTACATATACAAACGAGATAGTAAGTATGGTCCACTCGATACGAGCCATATAATTAACAACACAGGGGCAGATTTATTTAACTGCAAAGTAGCTGCATACAAAACACCAACCATCACAAGCTAGGAGCACCATCAGAACCATAGCTGCATGCATGATCACTCCCCTACCTGAAAGGCAAGATAACAATACACTATGTAAATGGAAGGATACAAAAATGCATTGAAAAGCACGGTTAAAGGACAATCACAACCTGTGTTGTAGGCATAACGAGACCAGCAACGATATGCACTAAAGCCAAATTGGCTAAATCCATCGCTAGAATTTCTTGTGGCGTTCTTGGCGGCATATGTCCAGTGTAACGGATATCAGAATCTTGCCTTGCCGTTGCTGATCCAGGTGAGCTAGATACTTCAAGTGGAAGAAGGCCAACATGCTTGGCGCAGATTCGTCGAATCTTGGATAGCAAGGTTTGGCTTGTTTCCTTGAGCGAAGCAACATAAGCTAGCTTGATCTGTTCATCCGCTCTGTAAATATCCTGAAAAGATCTTACTGCCTGAAGCATTTTCTTCAGTGGAGCAAGCTCACTATAGTTAGCATCATCAATTTGAGTCTGCCTCTCCTTCATCAGGTGTATTATCACCACCTGAGCTGCACTTTCCATCGCACTGTATGTACTCTTTGTAACGTCGCCATAGAATGTTTTAGTCTAAACAATTGGCTGATCCACACCTGGCGGTATATCTATTTCTATCCAGGCTTTGACATATGAATCAGCCTCATTAAGAACTCCACTTGAACGAATAATGAGGGCCAATGATGAAACAATTTGATCAAGAAGCACTTGCCTAGAAATATAAGCCTTTGGTGCTGCCTAAAAATATGCAAATTAGATCATAACATGTGAGGTCATGAGGCATACAAATGATCGAACTGAAGTATAAAATGATAGTAAGGCCTGGAACTATTACAGAGGAAGATTCGGGTCTATAGTTTATAGCAAATGATCGATCGTAGCGACAGTGCGGCACCACCAATGTGATTCGTGTCTATGCTTATACAGAACATTGTATACTCATGCAAGGTACATAGGTGTAAGTCACCTAAATGGAAATAGTGGCATTGTAATAGCATCAATGTGCTGTGTATTTAGATTTATATAAGGCACAATGAAAATCGTTGTGGGAAGGTAAATGAAAACGCAAGACAAAAGGTACATGTAGGACCGACAGGAGGAAGTATAGGAAACTAGGCAAAGCTACTAATGAACAAGAAATTTACTCCAGGAACTTGCACTAGCTCAAGTTCGATGTCCATAGCAGAAGCACTATCACAGAAAACAGGCCTGCGCCGGCTCGAACATGTCGCCGATGGACCTATACTAAAGTTCTCAATGGAAACCTATTTCACAGGTCCTGAGCAGAGCAAACGATCCTGTCCATAAGCGAGCGCGGGAGTAGCAGCAGTGACATGCTGCATAGAACAGTGATCATGGAGAGGCATGTCCTAGAGCAAAGAACAATTTGATATAAAAAGGGACTCGTAAGCAGAGATCAAAAATGTCATTGCTATATCTCAAGAAACAGTAGGTAGGAAGAATGCAATGTAGCTTTACTGAGCCGCCGGTGAATAATACCTCTAGCAGATCATTTGGGAGAGCGCATCGGCCTTGTGTCTCTTCCATGGAGAATGAGAAAGGCAGAGTAACAAGAGCAAGAGGCAAGATACCTTATGCGCACAAGCAGCTACTTTGAGGAAGGAGAGAGAACAAAAGCAGCGGTCATTTAATGCACTGGTCGATGCACTCCACGCTGTGTCTGCGTCAGTCTGCTATGGAGCAAACATTTGCTGTCTTGCAAAGCTGATCGGAGCAGCTGGTCTTTAAGCCCTTGAAGCACCACAATGTAAAACCCGTGGCAGATAGGCAATGTGGACCGCGTAAGCTCGTTTTTGTGCTGTCTCTAGCTGGTCTTTGTTGATGTATTCATTTATTTCATTGTTTCCGCAGTTGGTTTTTGTTGACAATATGTTTTTTGGCCTAGCTCGGTATGCTATTTCCCTGTAATGCTATATACTTTCTACTTATATACATCAATCCTGCGTAGCTAGCGAGATTAACCGGCAGGTGCTACCTAGCAGCAAAGAGCAAACGGGATGGATAAGCAATGATGTGGTACTGTTGCTGGAAACAAGAAATGCTGTTAATAACCGAACGCTCATAGTAATTGTCACAGACAAGAAGCTCGTGACATTGACCGAATATGCAACCTGAGCAACTAAATATAAGTAATCCTAGCTGAAACCGGCAAGCAACGATGATCTGCTTAGACCTTTAATAGCACAACGATAACTTAATAACATCACAGGAACAATCAGACAGACAGTATACTACAGGCAACTTAGGACGACAACAGGTTCAAGATAGAGCACTAAGAGTGTTAGTTGGCCGATAACATACACCAAAACAGGTAGAGCGCAGAGGTAGCTAATAACACCACGAAGGCTAAGGATGCCTGAGGACGAAGTCCATTGCAGGAAGACTGCAAGAACCATAGCAAAATATCGACACAGATACTGAGCAGTTTGTTGCCGGTAAGGATGCCTATGTGATATCCATTGACCGAAGCACAACCGCATCATCAGTCTGCAGAACAACATGTAAACAGTATAAGCAAGCGACATGACAAGGCAAATTTACATTGCATTGAACACTGGAACACAAAAGTAGCCATAGTTGACAGGATTGATTAATACCTCCTTTGAACAACTTCCTAGCCACCTAGGTGTTTTTCACATTGCCCAGTGTTATGCTAATCAAATGCTATTTTCATGATACATCTGTATGGTGACAAATATAGCAAACAATGCGCGATGCAAATCACTATTGCAGTATATAGCAGCATATGTGAACTTTTGTCGCCACATTTTTTGGTGGCGGAAGAGGCATCAGGTTTAGAGATGGCAAGCTGTTCTGCAATATCGGGAGGAGTTGCTACAGGCTGGGGAGATGTGAAAGCATCAGGCTAGGTGCAACAACCGGGCAACAAACAGGTAAGTGTACGGATATGTACATGATCTTTACCGGTAGAGGCGATGATGCATTGGATGTAACGGTCGATTTCTCAGCTCCATGATCATCACGAGAAGCATCCACCGCGCTATCATCATGCGACTGCAGATAGGCAAAAGAAACAATGATGAATAGGTGCACAGCTACGCCCGTCCAAGGAAAACCAATGCACCCTGCACGTTATGGAACCTTGTATAAATAAAATAGGAAAAGTAGGTGCAACCTTGCTGGTCTGTCCTGTGGCAGAAGAGGTAGGCAAGTCAGACGCAGCCTGCAGACAAAATAGTTAGAACAAAGTAGGAAACTAACAACTGTGCAACATGGATACCGCAATCTCCCTTATATACAAAGGCTAATCTGTAGGCGGGCAGAAAATAAATGGAGACCGACAGTTGGGCAAGGATACAAAACGTGAACAGGGAAACAATAAGAAAAGTAGACAAGAAACGACCAAATAACAGGCATAACATTGCCGGCACAAAGAGAGCAACTGTATTGCTTTGTAAAGGATATCCACCTCCGTCTGTAATGGAACGAGCTGAGAGGCTGGAGATGACGTGACTGCAGAGTCTGACTGCCTGGAACCAGAAGCAACCGTCGCAAATTCAAAGATCTTGGAATTTGGATGCACGACATCCACTCTATTGACCTGAAACGTAAGTTCGCCAAACTCCAGACTTCTTTCGGTGACACTGAAATTAACAGTGAATTTCCGCGAAACAAGTGATGCTATTTCAGCAGGGATCGTGCCCGGTCTACGTGTTGAAGCGCGCTGGACAGCATCAACGTTTTTCCTAATAATCTGCTCAGCCACTCCAGGAAACAACACAAACTGAGCATTCCCTGTGCCGTCATTGCCAACGAATGATATTCTGTACCTACGCGCACCAAAATAGAACAGCAAACGATTACCTTGAATTAAGAAGAGACAAGAGGTGGACTATGTTTTTTTTTCTAGAAATGCATTTACCTTAGCCCAGCTGCTACACAAAGGCACTTTGGATCACTGCAAGCAAACTCTGTACCTGCTGAATATGCAGTTTTATGGCACTTAGAACAAGCAAGGAACCACCATGAATTTGACAAGAGCTTCATCACTGTAATGGTAGAAACCATATTCTTTCCCTGCACGCAAGCCGAGAAATGCATGCATCATAGAACGAACACAGATCAGCTAATGGCACTAAATCAATATGCATAGAAGGAAATAAGCACAGCATTGAATAGCAATAAACGAATATGCACACGATGAGATAAAACATACAAGCAAGTCATATGGATCTCTTGATAACACTGTCTTGATATCAACTTCCTCAGGTTCAGATTGCTTGTAAGCTTTCTGGTACCGATCATCACCTACAGCCATCCATTGCACGACAGGTATTTGCTGCCCAAATCTGCATATACAGGAAAACATCAGAGATACAACTGGTTAGCTAACATTTATGAGAACTCACTGAAAGGCAGGAAAACGATGGCATGCAAACCTGTCATAGTAAGCACGCGTCTCAGGAATATCAGGATTGATGTAGTACCTAGCCGCCTCCCCACAGCTTATTGTGTCACGACCTATATTTGTTATAGACAGTGCAAACATCAAAAAGGGACCTAATGGAATAGGTATTTATTCTGGCAAAAGAAAGTGACCATAGATAAGATATACCTCTATAGTCCTTCACCAGAGTCCCGACGAACAGGATGACAAGAAGCTTTGACTGACCGTCCTTGTATACCTGCTCAGCAACAAAGGCAGATGCATGGTGCCCCCACAAAGCCACATCAATGGTCCTTCCACTGAGAAGTATCATCAAACGGAGGCACTTTAGCTAAAAATCCCAAGATTCAAGGAAAAAATGGAATGGCACTCGAACTAATTGGTACCATAGCATATATAACAGAGGGAAAGCACAGTAAACGAGTAGACATACTGAATATCCATTAGTTGCAAGTTCCTTTTCAAAGAAACAGAAGACTGGACTGGTAACTGAACATGTAGTAGGTCTGAGATTGCAGTTATAATGCCAATAGCATCTGCACAAACACATATCAATACAACAATAAGTTCATGTAACAAGGCAACGAGTGGATGTAAGTGAAAGAATGACAAAGAATAAGACTCAATACACTTGCCTAGGAACTTTTCTTTCCTGCCAATGAATTTAGGCAATTCTTCAAAGGATGTTAGGGAATAGGCATAACGAGGGAACGATTCCGCAACTGCGTCGATCTCTTGGATCTTTGTCCTGTTAGTTAGCTTGATCATGAACACTCCGTCAACAACCTTGTACATATTCTTTGCTGATTGCACAAGGAAGTCTCGGATCAGGTAGACATGACCTTCCTTGATAATCTCCATGAACTTAGGTGCATGGGCCGCACCTATCTCAGCATACATTTTGTTACCCTAACCAAAAGTCGCTAAATGCACAAAAAAATGAACACAGGGATAGAGCAGAGGTGTATAGCAATGAAAGAAAGCCTGTACCATTTCATCAATAAGGACAAGGTCAACATGAGCAAGTTTACGCTCCCTGTTATAGTACTCCCACATGCGTGAGACACGCACGCAGATAGTGCCACGTTTTTTGGTTGGGTCAACATCAGACAGAGAAAGCAACTGAACCTGTACAATAGAGACAATAGTTAGTCTCTTGTGCGAACCATGGCGAGCCAAAATGGAGGGCAAATGCAAATTGTCATGAAACATAAAAACCTCACCTACAAAGCTAGCATATATAATTAGACATAGTAGTCAATACAATATAGTTTTAGAGCTGATTTTCATACAAGAGAAAGGACCTCATGGTACACAACATTACGTGTGCTGTGACCAGATGATCCATCCTCGTTATCGATGAGAATCTTAAGACCAGGACGCGATGTCACCCTTGAAATTGCAACATACAGCTAGCCATGTGTGAAAACAGGTCGGTGCAGATAGACACCAACATGGTCAAGGGTCTGGCCCTGGCTTTTATTTATAGTCATAGCATAACAAAGTCTTAGAGGGTACTGTCGCCTTTCTAGCATGAATGGCCACCTTGAGTTCTCAGATGTTAATGTGATCCTTGGAATGTACACAGTATCGCCAACATTTGAACCAGTCATTATAGTGGCTTGCACCACTCGGTGTGCCAATTTAGTTATGATCAGTCTAGTACCATTGCACAGCCCAATACTCTGACCTATATTCGTAAGCAGCATCATAGGAGAGCCAATTTTAAGAGCAAGTCTATGGTGCGGGAAGTTGCTAATAACAATGGAATTGAGAAACTCAGTAGGGTAGAGATCGTCGAAATCACCTAATTTGTCATTCATTTTAGAAATCGAATCACAGCTTAAATGTTCAATCATTTTTCCTGGTATCATGTCTAGCACATGCATATTTATTTCATCAACCGTATCATTATTAGGACATACTATTGCTCAGTTCTGCAAGTAAACTGGATCAGCATAGTTGGTACAAAGATCAGTATAAACAGAATTGATAATGGCAATTATCTTGTCACCACCTGGGCAGAGCAATCAGATGGTATGGTAATTATAGCGCCAATGTCATCGGTCCCTTCGGTTGCTTCATCCACCCTACCATCCCCAACACTTAAAACCCACTTACTAAACTCGCAGAGTTCTTTCTGGTCAACAGGCGATAGAGTTGGATTTGACAATCGCATATTGACATGTAGCTTGAGGACACGTACAGACCGCCATAATGGTGAGTTCGTTATAGTCGCAGCAATCACATGAGCCCATGTGCCACCTTCAATCACAGGCAGAATCTGTCTAAAATCACCACCCAACACAACTGGTTTGCCACCAAACGGGAGGCCATGTGCAGCAGCATTTACAGGCGCTAAGATATCACGCAGGGTTCTATCCAATGTTTCCAAGCAATGTCTATGTGTCATAGGAACTTCGTCCCAGACTATAAGAGTGCATTCTACGATAAGATCAGCGAGCATTGTTCCCCTCTTTACATCACACAAGGTTGTTTCATCAATATCGATTGGAATCTTGAAGCGTGAATGTGCAATTCTACCGCCAGGCAACAAAAGAGATGCAACACCAGAAGATGCAACAGCAAGAACAATTTTTCTCTGTAACCGTAAGTGCGATATTATAGTATTCCATAGGAAGGTCTTACCAATACCGCCATGACCCGAAAGGAAAAAAAAACCCAGGCTGCTCAGCCATGACACACGCCACAATCTCATCATAGGCCATTTTCTAATCTGGATTGAGCTGAAAAGATAGCATAGATGCATTTTCTAAAAGATCACCTACATCGTAAGACAACTCATGATAAATAAACCTATTTGCACCGGAGCTATTGGATGTAGGACGCTGTTGTGGCAAGTTAAAATGCATAATCGATGAACCATTACATGAAAATAGCTCAGTCAATTCATCTATCAGCAGATCCTGTAGCTACATAGCTGGAAGAACAAAAGCAGGATCGTTGACTAATGAACGGTATCTGTGCTGAATGTCATCCGATAAATAGCTCAAAAATCTATCATAAAAAGCTCGCTCATCATTCACACTGCAAAACAAAATCACCGTCACAAAAAGATGCCTAAGCTGATATGAAGTGGCCCACAATGAAGCTTCCTCAAACGCAGTGTACAACTCACCATCGTTACCCAACAGACCACGTGCTTCACAAGCCTCTTTAAACGTGCCATAAACAACACCGTCGTATGTACGTAAATCATCAAAGCTGCAGGCCCCTCTAACGATCATAAGGAGCATTCTAAGGTAGAAACGCTTGCCAGCAGATGGATGCACATAGTAAATGCAAGCTATTCTGTCACGACAACTTCTATGTTTCCAGCATTTCTTATCAGCCATTCAGTAAGCATAGTTTTCTGGAAACTTTCAGCGTTCGACACAATGTTATGCAAATTGGTGCTTGATCTAAAAGTGACCGTATTCATCCCCAGTAAATGGACATCTAGTCGTTCTACAGATGGCATTTTACAGTGCAAAGGAAAGGCAAATAACCACCACAATGCTTCATGAGGTACTAAATGTCTACAATCCAAATAATCCTGGATCTCATCAATTTCCATTTTTGAGTGGACATCACTACTGCCACGTTTGCCACGTGCATCTTCAAATAGATACGTGATCTATCTTTCCCTTTATGGACATACTTGAACAGTTACTTGATGATTTTATTTCTGTTGCACTATTCTACATTAATATGAGCTTGATACTTTTTTAATAGGAACATGTTATATGGCACAACCGGATATCAAGCTTCACACCGTTCTTATACACAACATGACCATCATCACGACACCTATACAATGGAAATCCTTGATCATCAAGGGAGGTTTCATCCTGGAAAGGCCTAGGATAGTATTTTGAGCAAACACCTTTTTTCATACAAGGACATTTTTTGTTTGCATCACCACATGGACCATGCATCATGAACTCTTCAACCAGTGCATATCCTAAAGGATCAGTATATGCATCAGGTATCTCGGCACTTATCAGGGAATCAATATGAGATAATAGCATGGCAATGCTACTGTCCTTTAGCCATGTTAAGATGTGGGCATGCGGAAGGCCTCTTTTCTGGAACTCAATGCTGTGCAGTACTGCAAGAGCAAGGAGAACCGAGCATAAAGACCAAGGAAACAGGGTGCACAAATAGGCAATGCTATAAGAGAACACAACCTGCAGACACAGCACCAAAAACTACCCCAGATTTAATATCACGGACAATCTCTTCCTACTTCATGTTGTATACTCTGGTTATGATATTGGCTCTATCCGAGGGAAGCTGCCCTGGCTCGTACGAAGCGCATCGACAATCTCTGGCCATTTAGGATTGCATGTAAAGGTACTAAATGTATCAGGGCCGCCATTCACCTGACAGATGGCCATGGCATCATGGTAATGCTGTGTATAGTATCTTCTACCACCAGTATACGACGCTGGCAGCACGGTTTTTCTACCTATCTTATCACCATCTATGCACCCTTGGCCCACTGCATCAGTTATGTTCTGGAACTGATCAGACCGCAACTCGTCTTGTTTCCTAAGAATAAACCAAAGGCGATTCTCTTCGTCTTCGAGGCACGCATAGCAATCAACTTGCAGCTGCGACGTGACTCTACCACAACATATGTATGGGTTATACTGACCGGGTCTATAGTGGCAGCAATATGAGTATTAATCAAGCATGGTCAGTGTTTTGCGAGCCTTTTCTAGAAGTAAATGGGCATCGGTATACTCAATACCTAAGTGGAAACCACGATCACCAAACGGAAACAACAAAGGATACTGCAATGACATAAGAGCTGGATGTAGATTCGACACAAAATGAAGTTCGTGGTCCCTATCATGTACTATGATGTCATGTCTGTAAGCATCAACTGAGAAATCACCAACAATGAGCATTGCAAGATCATCAGAGGCTGGCAAATTGTATTGTACGCCGCCATGGTCTTTAGGAGCCAGTATCCTGATGGCGAGCCGCTGGTGAGGACACTCCTTTAAACGATCTCTAGCAATGCGAAATTGTTTGACAAGTGGATTCACATTGTCTAGCATAGCTAAGAGCTGTCTAATCACAGAGCGATCTAGATCGCCATCCAGCTCAGCATTGTCATCCAAGGCTCGTATCCTATGCTCAATTTCATGCTCAGTTTCATAAATGTATAGCTGCACAAATTTAGGCTTTTCACCGTCAGCAGGAAGCAGCGTACCAATTCTATGGTGCAGCTGACCGTTAATGCGGAAAACATACGGTCCAGCACCATCGTTTATAGTGTTATCTATATTAGCTCCAAGAGATGTAAAATTGAAGAGGCAATTATATTGCCTTATGTGCTTCATAAATTCACGGCTACGGTGGTCACCACTAAACCACATGAGGCATGCAAGGGTTGGTGGAGGAGGTAGAAATGGAGGAATAGAGATACTCCCGCCGCGACAACAGGCATTGTAAACTACACGTCGTTTTGTCCAACTAGATTCTTGCTGTACCCGTTCATCGTACCAGAAAGAAGTAGCACAATGCTGATAGCGATAGCATGGACCTCCAAGATGGGACCGCTGGGGATAAGTTGCTGGAAGGCCATGGAAACAAATACAGACATAGGCAAACAGGAAACAATCAGCGCACCACTTATAGAAAGCGGGGGCAAAACAGCAGTAGCCAAGAACACAAACACTTTTCAGAGCGTCCACATACTCGGGGGGAATGGAAAGCGTGCCTGACCATGCCCATCAGAAGGCACACACCTGCCTACCAATCCTTTCATCTTTCTACGCCTTACACAAGCCTCCCTATTCTGCTTACTATGCTACACCGTGAGCAAAGGGAAGAAATCATCCCCTAATCAACAAAGATAATAATCTAAGTCAACCAGGGAGATGTAGCACAACCACGAGCAACAATTAAAGAAGACAAACCAAAGCAGGCACATAGGACATATTGGGTCTCTTCGGTGCCTGAGAAACGGCACTAAACAGCCCAATAGACGAAAGGGAGGTTCCATCAATCCTTGGGCGTTTCGATTGCAAAAGAAAGTTGGCACGAACAATGGACAGCCCTGAACCCACAGAAGAAGCAGCATCCCTCGCAACAGCCAAACGAGAGCGCCTCGGCATCTTTATTTCATATATTCTAACATAATAATCTAACCCTGGAAGATGCAAGACAACAGAGGAAACCAGGGCGTAATCGAAATAGATACATACATGCAACAACGAAGCACCCAACAACACGAAATATAACATAACAATAAGGAAGACAATAGCCAGCAAGAAAGGAAACAAAAGAGGGTCAGAAAAAAACCTTAGTAGCATCCATCCTCAGCAGCAAGCAAACGAGATAGGAACACGCAAGCCACACGGAAGTAGGGTCCTTTCAATAGTCAGGAACATTAATAGCAGAAGAAAAAGGCCAGTAGCGACCATTAGAGCAATAGAACAAACACAGTAAACGACAACGCATGCAAAATCCTTCCAGGCGGGAAGGACAGCACATAGGTAGATATATATACAAAACAAGAAAGAGGACGTACCCTGAGCAACATGTGACATGAAGACAAAACAAACCATGAAAGGGGCACAACCGGAGCTGCAAGGAAACCAACAAACAGGTAAGCAAAGGCAATGACACACCACCATGTAGGAAAAGCAATGAAGAGCGCATCAACCAACATACCGGGTAGCCCAATCTCGTCACCACAACACCAGGGCGAAGACAACAGCGGACCACAAGCAATAACCCTGTCGACAAAAAAGAACGACCTGAACAAGGAAACATAAAGAATGATTTTGTTTCGGATAGAGCAGGCACCCAGAGCCCCTTACCTAACAAGCAACCATGGCCGCTCCAGCAAGAGACCCAATGACCAAAGGGGAAAAGCAGGCGGCGAACAGAACGAAGGAGAAGAGCCAGCGCAGACCTCACACACCTTATATAGACATGATGAAAACCAAGAGGCACGCAGGTAGAATTGCATCGAAATCCAGCGCGCCCAACAGAAACAGTAAGAAACAAGAAGAAAATGGTGAGCACAAGGGAAACGAAGAGGCACAAAGATAGAGCTGCATCGAGATGCAGCGCCTTCAACAGGAACAAGATGGTAACGGCGCAAGCACGTGCCTCGACAGCGGACAGAACACCATGACCCCCAAATGGCCCAAGAGGCAACGAGACCCCTACGCAGAAAACGAGGAGGACGCGCGGCATGCTGCAAGGCTCCACTGGGCGTGTGCACAGAGCAGTGAACACATACAGCACAGCTTACGAAACAAGCAACACGGCGGCAGCTCGGGGCTTCCCGAGGAAGGAACACAGTGAACGGCCAACTCCTCGGTACCATGGACAACAAAACGTAGAGCGCATAGAGCACAAGCACACAGACATCGATCCCATCCCATGTTGTGTAACTAGCCCAGCCAAAACAGCTCGCAACACAGCAATGTGAGTAGGACACCCAATTTAATGACTGCAATAATACTCCAAGGTCCTACATGTGAGAACCGAAAAAAGCAACCAAACTGAAGACACGAAAAGCACAAAAATGTGTAGCCTGACTACCCCACAAGGAAATGCCCAAAATAGAGGAATAGCCCACGAACCAATGAACCGAGCAAGCCAACCTCATGTAAGCAGCACAAGCACGAAGCCAACACCGGAGGCTAGACAATAACCCTACAAGGGAAAAAACCAATATCAGCAAGGAAGCAGAACAAATGATTTGTCTTGGATGAAACAGTGACCGAGAACTCCTCACCTAACAAGCAAGCAGCGCAGCCCAGCAAGGAAGAAGAAGAACCAGCACAGCTCACATGCATATATAGACAGGATGAAAACCAAGAGCCACTCAGACAGAATTGTATCGAAATCCAGCACCTTTGATAGAAACAGAACGAAACAGCAAGAAAACGGTACCCAGAAGGAAAATGAAGAGGCGCAAATACAGGATTGCATGAAACTCAGCACCCTCAACAAGAACAGGATGGTAACAGGGGAAGTAATTGCATTAGCAGCAAAAAGAACACTGTGATCCCGAAACGACCGAAAAGGCAAGAGGATCTGCGTGCACAAAACGAGAGCGGCACATGCTATGCCCAAAGGCTGGTCTAGATGTAGAGAACAGGGAACACCTCCAGTGCACCGTGCCTAAGAAGCAACGCATGAGCAACACGGGCCTTCCGAAGCAAGGAACACTGGGAACACTAGCAACGCGAAAAAGCACGACCACACAATCATGCAGCCTACGCCCCGTAACCAGCCCAGGCAAAGCAAGTTGCAGCACAACAACGTAGCTAACAGCCCCAATGGGTGGAATATTTAATTGATCCTAACTCCCAAATGCGTAAATCTGAGACCAAAATTCTAATAGCACATTGCTACTGTCTTGCAAGAAAATCAATGCCACAAGAACAGCACAGCAAGATAACAAAAGAGAAACTAGCACAAACCACAATAAGAGGAAAACGATAAAGAAGAGGAACATCCAGATCTTAAACGGGCAGCTGGTTACTGCACGAACCATTGTAGCACGCAATTAAAATAGACAAAGAAAGAGAACCGCATAACCTGCCTGGCACCGAGAATCAGAGCACCACACTGAACGGGCAAGAACGGATGGTCCGACCGCCGAATGCAGACGCGACCCCAGCAGCCAGCCCATGACAGGACCCCCGCAACCGAACCTGCCTAGCACCTGCAGGAACCATCGCCGACGAGCCCACAAGGCTGGACTGTCCGCAACGGCGGTGCTCCGGCCATCAATCGCTGATGAGCCCACAAGGCTGCACGGTCCACATCGGCGGCAGCACCGCCCGCGGAGCCAGCAAGAGAGAGCAAGAGAGAGACCATCGATAGAGAGAGAAAGAGACCCCAGGTGCTAACAAGACAAGAAGCAGCAGCGGCCTGCGAGCAGCCCACGCAACCACAAGGCGCACATTTTGCGTCCGAAGGGGAGGGCGCCAGCAACGGGCCCCACGGGGCAGGCGACGGAGCAAGGCACGCACGCGGGGCGACGCGCGCGATCCGGGCCGTCCGCAGCGTATAGGACGGAGATCGCGCGCAGAGGCCCCGAGGGGGCTTCGGGGGCGCGCGGCTTTACTGTCTCTTAATGTGGCTGCTTCTGATTGATCGCTCGTGAAGCTACTGTTTCACGGGACTTAATTGATCGGGACTTGTGCTGCATATAGTCGTAGATGCGATTTCTTGTCTCGGGCTAATCGTCGATGTCGATTCCTACTCGAAGATCGAGACGAACCTGTCGGTTGCAGGGACAGGAGCGGCTGCGCTTCGGACTGTGCGCGAGAAAGTGACTTGATATGCTGCGGCGCGGATGTAACGAAGCGACGAATTGCGCGGGGGCAATGCACGATCTTCCGGCCTAAGCAACAGCGCCGGCTACTTCTTCTCCTCTCTGGATGATACTATTTATTACGATATTAGAAATCAGTCTAGAGATAGGAGATAAATGTTTTTACATAAAAAATTCGTATGGAAAAAATCACAGACACATAAAGACATAATTTTACTATAATAAAGAAGTATTACAAATACAAGATCACAAGCTGATCTTTAGGTGCGACTACAAAAGCATATAAAAGGGCAATATACAAAAGGACACTACTACCTGATGACCGTGCGCCCTGGATGCTTATCGTGCGGCGGCCCACCCCACCTCAGCCCGAGATGGGCCCATCACCGAACACGAGCATGAGCACGGTTGGCCACGGGAGTGTGGGTACATCACCGAACACGAGCGCGGTTGACCGCGCGAGTACAGGAAGTGCGCACGCACAGGTTGCCGCGCATTTCTCCTGGGAATCAAATACCAGATCAGCTATTTTGTCCTATTCCTCCTTTTTCTTCTACTTGTGCCGACCAAAGCAACCAACAGATCCATTCTACCTCTGCCGACCAAAGCAAGCAATAGATCCATGGAGACACCAACCAAAAGGATAGAAATTTTGTCAAGGTAACCAACAGCATCACCCAACAGAAAAGAAGAAAAAACATTAGATCACATAGCAGGTGACAACATGTATCCTACTTGATCATCTCTTGCATCCTTGATCATCAATCATCTGAGAACACAATCATCTCAACAAAATCCCCAGATCTACTTCGTGCTGCCTAACATGGCAAGTTACCACCAAAACATATGACTATTTACATGACTATATATTGCTCTACTCTATCACTTACCTTCCTGTAGTAGTCAAAACTGACGATATGCATCACATCGCAGCATCCAAGGACATTCAATCACAAACACATCTGTGCCCTCCTGTTATGTCCACATAATGAGTATGAAGAGTTACCTGAAAAAATGCAATTACATCAACTTTGTATATCCCCAATTAACACAAACAAACAAAAAACTTATTGCAGATTGCCATGGATCCTATGCCATCCAATATTCAGCCTATGTGTGACGAATTCGAAAAATCAACAATGCCAACATGGCCAGGTGTAAAAACAACAAGTTTAGCACAAAATGGTTCAGACCAAGTAGCACAAGATAAACACCAACTTGATATCACAGGTAAGCGATAGTGTGAATCATGAAACAGTTATCTCGTTCTTGACCACCAGTTACCATTTTAGCATTTATGTACTTACCATGGTTACCAGATTAAAAATATTCGTACTAACAAATTCTTTAAATAAATACAGTAAGCAATGCTATGTCCAGCCATGAGACCATTGGGAATGCTTAGAATACACAATCTAACCTACACACCATCACCGAGCCCACCATTGATGGGTCCAGTGGGCATACAACTGATAGAGACAATGATGAGGAAAATGGTGTTGAGATCATTTTTAGCCCACAGCAACCTTTTCTCACCATGAATTTTGACAATCTAGAGGCAGCTGAAGAGCACTACAGGGTCTATGCAAGGAGGCATGGGTTTGCGATAAGGTATGAATACCGAAGAATATCTGCAGTTGATGGAAAGATAGCTAGGGTGTCAATTGTTTGCCACAAGGCTGGTAAGAAGCGTGAAATGAAAGAAAACACACAAAATCTACAGCCTATTGTAAAGAAATGAAAACGGAGCAAAACCATAAGAACACAATGTCCTGCACGCTTGTTTGTGAAGCGTAGAGGTGCAAGATGGGTGGTGACTGACTTCAATGATATACATAATCATCCACTCATAAAAAAATGGTCTCTCACAGCATTCATGCGTTCTCACTACCACATACCAGATGAGGAGAAGGAGTTTATAGAGCTACTTCACAAACAAGCCGCCAGATGCAGATCCTTGCTGATCTCCATGGTTCCCTTCATAATGTCCCATATACTGTGAAAGATGTGGCAAACTACCGAGCATCATTACGTCTTCAGCATCGTCTCACAGACATGCAGGACACAATCACATATTTTTAGAAGCTCCAATCAGAGGATGTCGACTTCTTTTACAAAATCAAGCCTGATGAGGATGACAGAGTGCAAAATATATACTGGGCAGATGGCGCATCTAGGCGAGCCTACAAGTACTACAATGATTGCATCTCCTTTGACACAACCTATCTCACTAACATCTATAAGATGCCATGCGTACCTTTTATTGGGATAAATAGCCATGGTCAGTCCATACAATTTGGATGTGGATTTCTAAGGAATGAAGTGACAGACAGTTTTGTTTGGTTGTTTGAAACATTTCTAGAAGCTATGGCAGGGGTACCACCAGCACACATAATCACTGACCAAGATTTTGCCATGAGAAATGGCATAGACAAGGTGTTCCCAGAAACAACGTACAGGAATTGTAGGTGGCATATCATGAAAAAGGCTCAAGAAAAGTTGGGGTCTCTCATGGCACAGAACCCGCAGATGCACAAAGCAATTGACGATAGCCTCAACAATAGCTTGAGTCCACAAGAGTTTGAACAGAACTGGAGTGCAATGATACAACAGCATGACCTTGCAGAAAACACATATATTTCACACTTGTATGACAACAGGAAGTACTGGGTGCCCGCATACTTCATGCGCTGCTTCTACCCCTTCCTCCAATCCACCCAATGTAGTGAGGGTTTCAACGCAGTACTTAAGCGATATATCCACCCACAGAACTCAATATTGGACTTTGCCAGACAGTACACAATGATACATGACAAAATCATGAATGCAGAAAACAAACAGGAGGCTGAATCAGCTATTACTACAATTGACACATGGAGCGGCCATCCTATAGAGCTGCAGATGCTAAAAGTTTACACCAGATAGATTTACTTTCGATTCCAAGGAGAGATGAAGTTGAACATGTCCTATAGTTGCCAATCCTTAGAAAATAGTGCATACTTGCTGACATCCCTTGTAGGTTATGTTCATGGATATGGACCTAGATCATACAAGGTGGTTGCCGACATATCATCTGGCCTTTATTCTTGTGAATGCTGTAAGTTTGATAGAGATGGCATACTTTGTTGCCATATCCTAAGGGTATGCTTCTTTTATATTACTTATTCATCTAAAAACTTATCGTGTCAATTATGCATAGTTACCACCCTGCTTAACATACAGTTATCTACCCTGGCTGATAGGCCAATTCAAAGAGCAACCTGCTTTGATACCAATTGAAAGGACCGAAGGTGCCGACTAGAGGGGGGGTGAATAGGCTAATTAAATTTACTTCTTTTAACTTAGTTAATCAAATTAAGTCTTAGCTAGAAGCAAGGATAAACTAGCTGTGTGATAGGTGAATAGCACAGATAGTATAAGATGTGTAAATTAATATGTAGCTGTCACACAGGTGGCTAACACAGGTATGCTAATGACTTAGAAACAGATAAGCAATTTATATGGCTGTGTAACAGATAGCTGACACATGTAAGAGATATGATCTACAGCAACTGTGACATAGCTATGCTAACACAGGTGAAAAGGTGATCTATCACTGATAAACAGAATATATCTAAGAGTACACAAGCATGCAGATATAGCAAGTAACTGGAAGCAATACAAGCAAGAACTCAGAGAGACAAGGTGTTTTTCACCGAAGTTCTCAACTCTTTTCAGAGTGGTACGTCTCCGTTGGAGAGGCTATTCCGAAGAGATCGCCAGCACCGAATCGTGCTTGTTCTCAGAGTACCTGAACGATCAGGCCTCTTCCTTTGCTTGTGGAAGTCATTTTGCTTGCAGCAGGTAGACTTCAGATCACCTTCACAGACTACCGGTTCAACCCACACAAGCTTGGGTGATACCAGCAACTTCTATGCCCGTCTAGGAGTAGACACTCCAAGAGTAACAGATTCAGCAGCAACAACTCTTGGAGGAACCAATGCTCTTTGCTCAAGAACTCTAACTCTCCCGAACTGACACTTAGAAAACTTGGCTTTTGTTCGGAGGTGAGAGGCTTTGCAACGGTCGAATATGATTCTCTGGGTTGAGCAAGGTTGAGGTCGACGACCTCCCCTGGTCCCCTATTTATAGGGTCCACCGGCACCTGATCGTTACACTGTTGCCACGTAGGATTGAGTGGATCACCGGTGTCAGACACCGGTGACACAGCCAATCACTCCGCTCAACTATAACCGGCTCAGGCAGACCGATACCTGTGTCACCGGAGGCACACACAGGTAAACCCTTAACTGACGTAGCCGCACTACTCAGCCCGGTCTTGGCACATGTCATGCCCTCAGCGCACAACAACCTCTGAAACCTAATAAGGAGAGAACCTCCGACAGCCTTCTGACTCAGCAGACAGACTATCGCAGTGCAGGTCCCTTAGCAATTACAAGCTCTCCCCTGATACAGAGATGTACCTGAGTCATAGAACGTTAGACCACCTGTGACACAACTGTGTCACACCGGTGACTATAACCCCTAGGGTTTTCTACTGCTAGCATTGCAGAGTGCAAGCACAAACCAGTTTCACACTTGTGCAAAACTGTTGACACAGGGCCACTAACCTCAAAGCATCAGTGCCACTGTCCAACATCCTGAGCATTGAGCAATAGAACATCCATAGATCATTACTACTTTATCCCTCTTGATAGTACGGGTGTTTCCTATGGACTCAAAGAAACTAGCAAATCTAGGCTTTACCTGCCCACCAACTGCAGTCCCGGCCCTTGACGCATTAAGCCGCCATCACCTTGCTTGCAACTCCTTGCACAGCACCGGCTTCTTCAAAGCTGTGGCACAACTTAGTCCTGGAAACCACCTTTGTACCTTTTTGGTGGTCATCCTTTCCTTGATGACCCTTCTTCTTGGAACCTACTAAACCTGCTTACACTCACTGTAAACATTAGATTCCAGTTTGAGTTGCCATTAACCATCAAAAACCACTTAGGGGCCGAGATGATCTTTCAGCATGCTCAGAATCATCTAATACTATGGCTGTGAG